>OMKR01003176.1:7224-22091 GCA_900302355.1 Cyttopsis rosea
CTGGTGTGAGTGTGTGTGCACTTGCGCTGTGAGTCTATGTGTATTGTGCACGTGTGTGCGTGTTTGACCAGGTCATTTTCTACTCTGTGCTCAGGCTTGGAGCAGGCTGATAAGCTGTTTGCTAAAACTGGCAATTAAAAGTTGATCAGCCTGTCAATTCAAATGGAATGAAATGGAACCAGAAAGTAATTAGGGTGAAAGGATAGCGTGAAAACGACAACAATTATATCTCTTAGCTTCCCATTACCGGTGCACAGAGGAATTTAATTAGTTTAACAGCTCCTACAGTGACTCATACAGTAAACATGTAGTAACACACAGTAACAAAGTCACCAAACACAGCAGCCACTTTCTTCATTTCATAAGCAGACAGGCATGCCACTACCTTTTCACATTTCAAACCAGCCAGAGAGACTTAAATTTGATATTTAGATATTGCTGTTGAATCATTACTGCAATCTATGTGGTTCCAATTAGTGTGTTTTGAATGGCATCTAGATTGGCAGGATATTCCCAGTCCCACCAGTTTGCCCATATGGCCGTAGGCTGTATATCCGCTCTGTTAATGAGTCTGTCAGCTTCCATCCCACTCAGCATAGGCTGGTCAGGAATCTTCTCTCACACCAACTTACTTCCTACCATTCAGGATTCAGATACGCCACAGGCTCATCTGCTTTACAATGTACACAAAACTAAATTTTCCCTCTCTTAAACAATAGTCAGTCTTCATTTTTGCACTTTTTTCCCCCCAAAGTTTTAGTTTTTATATGCAAGGCAACAGAATAAATATACAATGACCCGTGCATTCAAAATGCAAAATAACAAACACTATTACATTACAAAACCTTACAAAACACGATAACAACACACCCCCACTTTCACCCTCCCTTCCACTCATTTGTTTCCATATTTGAAACTATTAATGACACCAAAGGCCACAACAAAAAAAAATACAAAAATGAATATATAAAATCTCTTTCTCTCTCTTCCTCCACATGGCGTGCACATATCCAGGATCTGAGTGCGTGTCATACCTCAAAAAGTGTTCTGTCTGTAGCAGTGGGTTGCTGTAGTCGCGATGGAGCCAGATGGATTTCAGAGATGGCTTCTGCCCTAAACTCGAGACAGCTGCTCTCATTAGAAACTTTATTTAACCCTGCTGCTGAAAGCTTGACCGCAGTGCATGCTTCTCTATTAGCCAGCCGGGCTCGCCAGCATAGCCGTCGGGGTTCAGGTATGGGGGTGTAATGGGACAGTACAGGAGGCTCATAGACAGACGCCTCCTCATCTTCTTGATTAAGATTATTACACAACACAAATTTCTCAATCAATTCCTGGTCAGGCGTTTGAGCTGTTTTGGTAAAACTGGCAGCAGAGATCAGATTGAAACAAAATATAGTAAGACAATGACACTTAAGTAATTGACTTGAGTACTTTTTCTGTGTGAGAGGAAAAACAAGACCAGGCTCTGGATGTGTCCTATTGTTTGAATTTCTATGTGATGAAGTCTTCCCAACTCTTGGCGGCGTAATTGACTTGGCATCTCGCCTGCCGATGTCAATTTGATTTTCTGGCACAAAGTGGAGCTTCTGTTTATATGAGTTAATGTGACAGTCACGAGGTCCACCCACGGACAGATTGATCTGAGATCGGTTATTATGTATCTAGTTGCTGGTAAAAAACAACACACAACTTGGGTATGATGATAGTTTCTAGTAGTAGACCAGCCTACTGTAGGTTTTTTTACTTCTATATTAGCACCACTCCGCAGTATGGTGGGTGCATATTTACTAAGCGATTGTTGACATTTTTCTGAAAGCAAATGTTTTCCTGTTTTAAGAAAATTAATGAGATGGAATTAAATATCTGATTTGTGTGTTCAAGAGAGAAGCATGTAAAAACTATTGTACAAAGTTGATTCTTTCTTCAGTACATCTCAATGGTAAGAGATCTTAATGGTTGATGCCTTTGTACTATTTGACCAGAGAAAAGGATCTCTTGAAATATTGCTGATGCTGGTCTGAGGGAGAAATTTTACAGTCCCAGCACACAGTGCGTTGAGATCTGGAGGATCCAAGACTTTGAATCGGGTTTGTTATTTAGATTCCTGTGCTTTCAGTACAGAATGATCAGCAGTGGGAGGACCGCTCCAGCGGGGCTGCAGAGAGCTTCTGCAAAGCTTCCCAATTCCTGTCCAGTTTTATTGGCAGAGCAGATCGACTCCATGTTAACAGCTGCATAATACCCATTGCAGTACAGTACAGTAACTACTTCTCCCGACGTAAATGTACAGCACACCCTAGAGACTGCATTTGGCAGGGACGGGCTGCATTTCCAATTGGATGGAGCATGTGCATGTATTAGCATAACAATGAAGTCAAATGTTTTTGAGGAAAGAGGGGCTAAATTAAAAAAAAATCCAAAGACCATTAAATGATGGCAACTTCATATTTACAACATGTATACTTTACCGCAAGGTGAATGTTGGGGCAGGAATAAATTAGCATGAATTAGCATGTTTAAAGAGTGCAGGGACACTGTCTTCTCGTTACCAACAGACAAAGTCGATAAATCAAAATGAGGGCCGAGCCGATTGCGGCTGAGCTTTTGCCTCACCACAGAGACATGGTGGAGCGTCTAGAGTAGCTGAGCAGGAGAGCCTTTAAAACCCCGGTGGTCCATAATTTCAGAATGAATATTTATAAGTAGTCGTTCTACGGACTTGGCCTTGGGGAAAATAATTGGGGGAATGGCTGTCGCTGTTCATAGGGAAAGCAAGAGTCATTCAGACAGTCACTTAGACAAAAGTGGAACCAGACTAATATCCATTCCTGTTCGTTTAGTCATTGAATTAGTGGGGGTGGTGCCTGAGTGGGGTTGATAATAGCCTAGTTGGTGTTTGTTTGTTTCAAGTGTTAGCGGAACGAACAGACGAACAATAGAAAGCACTTATAAGGTCTAGGAGGGGGTGTTGATCTAAATCAACGCTACCGCTACTTCTTACACCTGTTTAGATAGATAAATGTTTGCCTCTCCTCTAATTGGTCTGCACTTCTGTAGCACTCTGTAATGTACAACGCAGCTTGTGTGCCATCAGTGCCTCAATGGCCCCTGTGCCCCTCACGATGGTATCTTGCCTTAAAACCGCATTGCTCTAATAAAGTTCCTCTTTAATGCATTACTAACGCCTTCCTTTCTGCTGTGCTGCGTAGTGGGCCGGAGCTGGGCCAGCCCGCAGGGGCCCACTCCCGACACCCTTCTCCCCATCTGCACACCACACCCACCTACTCCTTTGCCTGACATGCACTCTTAAATTATTTCTTTCTGAGTGTTGGAGCGAAAAGGAGGGGAAGAGGAAAGTGATGACATACTTCTAATGAATCCCTGAATAAATGATACTGCTGTCTAAGCTCAAGGCATCTCCAACCACCCTTGAGTTTGGGGGAGAGGTGGATAGTAGAAATGGAGCGCTAAAGAGCGTGAGAGGACAGTAAGAAAAGGAGAATCAGCTGCTGGATCATTAGCTGCAACTAGCATTTAAAGTAAGGGTGTTTTCTTGGCTGTAAAAAAAAAACATCAGCGCTAATAGTCCTTCCAGAGGAGGAAATGCGTCACCTTTGCAGTTGTAGAATGCATTCAGTCTTTTTACCTATGTTAAGCTTGTGTGTGTGTGTGTGTGTGTGTGTGTGTGTGTGTGTGTGTGTGCGTGTGTGTGGCCCTGGATGTCCTTCAAAGGGGCCATTTCTCTACTTATCAGAGGTGCTGCGAGATAGAGGACTGTCACCCACGCTGTGTTGCCATAGTGAATAGCCAGGCAAACCTGATTGACAACAGTTTCCACCACTCTGATGTTCCTGTCGCTCCTGTGGTTCTAATGTTTTGGCTCTCCTGCAGCCGCCCACTTCAGCCGTCTGTAATCGATGGGTCACAAGAGCCGGCTTGTCAATCATGGACACCACACATTGCCGCCTGCTGATCTTACACTTCTTTGGCAGCATCCTTGAATTGGCTAAAATAGTTTTACTGTTCTTCACCCACACCGTAACCTCTATTAAAAAGTAACCACCATTCACTCATTTCACATGTGTGTTGCCGCAGATTGGGCAGCTGGTGTTCAAGGGAATGAATCGTCTGAACAGGATCCAGTCCATTGTCTTTGAGACGGCCTACAACACCAACGAGAACCTGCTGATCTGCGCCCCCACCGGCGCCGGAAAGACCAACATTGCCATGCTCACTGTTCTTCACGAGATTCGCCAGCACCTGCAGCCCGGCGGAGTCATCAGGAAGGACGAGTTCAAGGTTCTACCGTGCCGACAAACTAATGCACACACACACACACACACACACACACACACACACACACACACGGCACGCACACACACGAAACTGCTTTGCTATCCTTGTAAAGCCTCGGGACACATACAGACACACAAGCGCACACTCACAAACACACCCAGCGTGCATCCAAACATTAACGCCCTCGCCAGTGACGATAGCCCACTTTTCATACATCACCATTAAACTTTCTCCATCCAAGTGGCTGGCGTCATATTTCTCAATAAATAGTGATTTGTGCTGGTTGCCAGGGAACAAATGAGACCACACCGTTCGCTCATTTATCATCAGTGTGTCCTTCCACTCCCTCTCTTCCTCTGTCTCACTCTCCTTCGCCCTGTATACCCCCCCTTCTCTTCTCCCCTCATTTCACCACGCCGTCTGCCCTTCTCCCCCTTCTCCCCTCTGTCTGTTTGTCTTTCTCTCTGTGTTTCTGCAGATCGTGTATGTGGCTCCCATGAAGGCCTTGGCAGCGGAAATGACACGCTACTTCAGTAAACGCTTGGAGCCACTGGGCATCGCCGTCAAAGAGCTCACTGGGGACATGCAGCTCACCAAAGGAGAGATCCTTCGAACGCAGGTAATATCCGTGTGTGCTGGTTGTGAGAAGACACACACACACACACACACACACACACACACACACACACGCAAATACTTACTTATATTTTCACTTCCATACACGCCCTCATACCTAAGTCACTGTTTATGTTGTGTTTGTTCTCTGGCACCCCCAAGTGGCTTTTGTGTGGGAGGTCTCTCTCGCTTTGCGCATGGAAGCTCCGCAGAGAGAGCTGATGATGTTGGTCATTGTGAGCCAGTAAACCTCTTTATTTCATAACAGAAAACACTAACTTAGATATTGCCTAAGAATAAAAAGAGGTGCTGACAACTGCCCCATATAAACACCGGTGCACAAACACACAAAAACACACTAACCGAATCCAAGTACTTTCAATTGGCTTTGTCGGGGTCTGCGCAGTTCCTCTATCTGGCTGTCGCGTGCTCTCCATTCTCAGAAACGGAGAATGACACCACAGCCGCTGCAGTTCACATAGGACGCATAATTCAATGAGTCATCTACCACAGTTCACTTTGCTCAGGCCTCCCTGTGAGTCATGCACAGGGTCATCCGCAGGTTAGAGGTGCTTCCTCAGGGATGAAGATGAGAATAGTTTTTTTTTTGTTTGTTTTGTTTTCTGGGGGCGGGGGATTGGGTGTTTTGTGACTTCAGTGGGTAATTGGTCAGCTGTTATCTAGTGTTTCCCTGCCACTGTGAAGTTATTGAACTATTATTTACTTTTGACGTCATACTTTTTTTTCTCACCCTCCCTTATCTCTAAATATCCCCCATGCCGCCAACTGTCTCCCTTTTAGTTTTCGTCTCCTCTCCCCCTTATTTATCATCCTCAGTTCCCTGTTCTCATCTAAGCGGCAATTTGTCTACTCTTAACTGTTTAGTTGCCATAGTGACAGAGGTTGGCTGTTAAGTATAGACACAATATCCGCAAATATTCTGATTCAAAACAGGCTGTATTAGTCCCTTTGGACTTTGGCGCTTGTATTTAAGAAGCAGAGAAGAAATTGTGAGAGAAAATAAATGGCGTGGGCTGAGGAAAAATAGATGGCACGATTCTTTTTTTTTTTTTTTTTTTTTCTCCCCATCAAAGGATTGTAACATGGAGTTGCTTTTGCTCAGTGTTGCTGAAACCTTGGCAAATTGCACTCTCATTCAAGGGATTAGAACAAGAGCTTGTCAGTCTTTCAAAAGGCACATTGGTGATTTAGAGGACCTTTTAAGCTTGGCCTGGCAATTACATCTGAATTTTAATTATTTTAACTTTTGTGATGCTGTTTACTAATGGAGATCAAGACTTAATAATAATATAATAATAATAGTAATTCCAATCAACAACCAACATCATTTGGCTCTGAAGTAAAAAAAAAAATTATAATACTATAAAAAAAATTGGAAATTTGTCGTCAGAAAATCTATTAAGTCAATTTAAGTCAATTTAATAACACAGGTGAATAGTGAAGACGATTGTGTGTCATCCGCGTGTGACATTTCGAGGTCAACATTTTCTCACTTTTAAGTTTTTTTTCTCTCATTTCTTCTTGAACAACATAGTTCAGGAAGAAATGAGAAAGAATGAAGATACAGTACAATGAAAACAACTGACTGAATTGTTTTGTCACACAGAGACGCTACTGAGAATAGCTCGGTGGATGAGAAAATTGGACCAATTACAATCTGTCTTCATGCTCAGTTTGTCAGTCAATGAGATGTTTTTTTTTTCTCTTTGAGAAATCAATGGATTATTCAATCAGCTATCTTCCGGTAATGAGCAGCAGACAGAAAAAAATAAGCAATTCGATTTTTTTGTCTCATTGAAGATTCTCACCTCCTAATGTGGAGCGATAGCTCTGCTGAATAGAAGCTTCCTCTTGTAAGGGAGCGAGAGAGCGGGACCGTGTTCAGACTTGGCATATATCTGGTATCCAGATATATCCAGATTGTCTGTGGATACGATCGAGACAGATTGAATTCACACCTGGCACTATCATGTGTCTAAACATGCGTCTCCAGTGTCCGCTTGAGATCCGTTTTTTTCTCTCCTTTGCTCTTTGTGCGAATAATCGTCTTTCCTGTAAAGCCAAAGTAAGGTGTGTGTGTGTGTTTTCACTTTTTTTCTTTGTTCAGCTTTGTTGCTGCTTTTTCACATTGGAAATGTACCTTTAAATCATATAGAGTACTTACATGAGTGACCGCTTTTCACACTCACCGTACTCTGCTGAACTGCAGCACTCCTTATGTCCTGACGGCTTTCTGTCTTTCACGGCGGTTTTATCTGCTTTAACCGTCAACACCCTTACACACCTGACGTGCCACTTCATTTCTCACACTCGCACCGCCTCTGTTTGTTTTTCTATCGACCTGCAGACTCTTGAATGAAAGTAAAACAATTCTAAGCGCTTGGTTGGATTAGAATGAGACATAATTGAAATTTACATTGTAAAGATTTCCCAGCAGTCAGAAATCAAGTGATCTTTATGTTTAATGTTTTTATTACGGACAGTTTAACCGTTGTTGAGTTGAGCTAGATGGGTTTTTTTATGAATGACAACGGCCTACTTTGCAGATGCTGTTGCTGAACGTGGTCATTGACGCTTGGGTGCAATCATGCCTGTATTTTATCTAGCTGCGTGGTTGTGATCGGATCACCCGTGACACATTTTAATGCCAGATCTGAACAGAGAGAGACAGACCACGAGAGAGATAGAGGCTGACTCTGATCTGAGAGGGAGGATGAGGTGTTGGATCAAGCCTGATAGACTGAACGATGAGGGGGTGAGACTGAAAAGGCTGCCAGGAACAGGCATATTATTAAATCCAAAGGAACTGGATTTTTTTTTTTAGAGGTTGCACAGCTTAGACTTTTCTAAGTTTCTAAGCCCCGTGGGACTTAATATTATAAAGGAGAAATGGGGGAAAAACGGAATGGTGGTTCATTCTTATGAAATGAGGCCAGCTCCAGTTAATCTGGAGAGGTGTATTAAGGTTGCAATACTATCAGGTAACGTCTGTATTTTTTTTTTTATACGAGGTGAATGAATAATAATGTGAGAATGATCCAAACTTGATACTCCTCTTTCGCTTGTGTCTTTATTCTTTTGCATTTTCTCTTCCTTTTGGTCTCTGTTTCTCTTATCCTGTCATGCATTCTAGGAATCTCTGTTAGCACAGAGTGGGTAAGAGAGGAAACTGTCCATATCTAATGAAGGTCAAAGGGATGCCAAGTTGTGAAATCGGTTTTCCCCTGTCTCCCTTCAATAATTCCCCATCTTTTCCCTCTGACATACGGGGGGAAAGGGAGACCACTAAGATTGACACAAGCCCCTCCTCAACTGCCTGTCCAGCCCCGTGTGTACGACAGTGGTAGTTGGTGGTCTGACCCCGCCACTGGCCCTGTGTAATCACCTCCTGTATGGAATGAAAGATTGGACCAAAGCAGGTATTAGAAAATTATCATCTCAAGTGGGCTTATTCACTCTGGCTGCAAGAACGGATGGAGATTAAAATGGAGATTTTTAAACTGTAGTAGGAGCAGATTATGATAGTGTTAATGCTGGAGTGAATGAGAAGTTCACACACACTTTAAAATGGCTTTTGGGATAATTAGCGGGGGATACATTTGAAGTGGTGATGCTACTATCAAGAGGACAGATGGAGAGCTCGAGTACTAGTGAGATGAGGATGCTGGAAAAGTTGTTAGTAAAATGGGACACTGTTTTTATTTTCTATTTGTTCTGTTTTTAAAACCTAAAGTTAGATGGACCTAAATGGACATGGACATTGTAATAATTATTTATTTTGCAGGAAAAAGGTAAGATCTTTTCACAATCATGTGTTGATGTGAATTAAACATGCACACATTGGCCGCAACTGTAGAAGTGAACATGATTTTCTTCAGAAAAATATTATAAACTTCATTGGCATTTGTTTGAATTAACTACAAACCAACTACAAACAAACCTATTTTTATTTGATTTTATTAAAACAACATGATCCTTTTGACCTAAGGTATATTATTAATGCCAATACAATGTAATTTTCCATATTTTTGAAATATCAAATCCTTCTAACTCATATGACAAATTGTCACATTTTAACATGCAGTAAAATGGTAAATTGTTGTATGCAGATTTAAAGCTAAAATTTAACGCTACAGTATAACAGGACAGGACACGGCACAGGTCAGACCACAAAATTATTTTAAGTATCCAGGAACAGTGGAAACCACCATATGGAGTTGAATGGTCTCATCAGTTTAAATTTACTAGCTTTTAATTTAATTAACCCCAAAAATCTAAGGAAACAGTTAAGCGTGAATTTGTCCTGTTCATCGAATGTTATCTTATGCCCTCTTAATGTTCACTCAACACATGCGTGGGGGCACATGTGCGGAACGCACACTCGCGTACAAATTGTCACACACACGGATACTTCCACATTCAATAGACATTGAGGTATTGAAAATGTTTTGATGTCAGACTGCTTTGACAAGCCATTAGTCGTTCACATATCGGGAGACTGAACAAATCTCTCCGATGTACCCCCTGCCGCCACCCCCCACCTCTTCCTCCTACACCCTTCTCTCGTCATGGCTGCGATAGTTACCATGGAAACAGCAGAAGGGGGCTTGGAGTGCTGCTGGCATGTGCATTGCAGTGTTCAGGCGGGTGACATTCTGGAACTTTCCAACTCTCTTCCACCCTGTTTGCTGGGCAGTAAATATAAGTTAAGAAAATCAAAGGAGATCTTCTGAGACAGCCAGGAGGACAGGTAGTTTGACAGACACACAGATAAGCACAGTGTCGGGGAGACAGGCAGAGAGAGATCCAGTAAGGCAGACGCATGAGTAATTAGGCGGTAAGTGCTTCTAGTTTGAAAGACCTGTCATGGCCCATGTTCTGCATGGCTACGCACATCACTACCACCCCCCCATTCATTATTACCATTAAACAGTGTCTAAATTAGCTGCACCTATCTGTGTATCAGTCTAATATGCCATGCTAATTTGCCATGTTCAGATACACGCTTTACAAGTGTACAGGTTTGTCTTTTTTTTTTGTTGTTGCATATAGACGGATTGGAAAGTCATCTGCAAGAGAGCATATGAAAAACAAATTCCTGTTTGTAGTGCAAAGATCCAACGGATTGATCTCATTTGTGTGTAACAGAAAAGCTCAATGGATTAAAAAACACAGTTCAGTCAAACAATGGCCTGTTTTCTGTGCACCTCCTCGTGTGTATTTATGTGGTAATTAAGAAAGCACTTTGGCCGGAATACTGTTTGCCAGGGCTTCCATTTAGATTAACCAGCAGCTACAATTAGGAGCAGACGCTTTCCTTTCCTGAAAGTCTCCAATGGCTAGATAGATTGATTTTAAATGCAAACTAGGGAGGATTTAATGAACTGCTTTTACACAGAGTATTTAATAGGAATTTTCACACTCCCAGACAGGTTGCCAAACAGCCCACACACTATTAATTATGCATTGTTGTATTTTTCTACGGAAATAGCAGATTGGAAATGCAATAATCCACTCACTCAATGATCTACAAATAAGGGGTCTATTAATTACTGATATTGACATCAACCAGTTGAAATGTGATTTTACAGACATCACATCACTGGCTAAATGGGCTAGCATAAGCTAGCAAAGAGTGTGTGTGTCATGTGTCCGTTAAGTTCGTCATTGACCCGATTGGCTGCATATGCATTTAAAATGAGCTTGGCATTTAGCAGCAGGCCTGGATGAGCCATGAATCAGTACTGCCCCTCCCTTCATTACTGCCCCAGTAGTGGAGACCCCCCACCAAGTGCAACAGCGATCAAAGCCTGAATACATAGACTACAGCATATAGGCTAGAAATAGGATTTATTCCACTTGACCCCATTCGTAAAGCACTTTCATGTCCAAGATTTGGGATTTTCTTGTTAGATTTTATGCATTGCACTTCCTACTGTAAAGTGAAAAGAAAATTGTTAATCTATTTGAAAAGTGCAATTTTAAAATAATGGAGGGATAAAGCTTGAAAAATGTCCCCAAGTAATCTGTAAAGGTACAATTTCAGCTGTATTAGTTTCACTTGTACAATTTCTAAATAAAATGTAGCCCATTCAGCGATTTCAGGATTTCTTTCTTTTCTTTTTTTTTTTTGCACCCTTCAAAGCCAGAGCTAAATCAATTAATACAAAACAGTTTTATTTTACTATTTGGCTAGATAGTCCTTGACCCTGAAATCCCATTAAAATTGATTTAAAGTGATCATGGAGCATAACAAAAGTTTGAATAGTTAAAAAAAGGTAAGTGCATAAAGGGAATCAATGTAATTTATGGTAGCATTAATACTAATCACATTTTATCTGGACTGTGCAGCGAGCAAAAATACAAAACATACAACAAATACTCACAGAAGCAGCATGTTTTGGAATTGACGCCGAAGGGGTTGCACCTTGCTTTGTGGGTATCAAGATATACACCGTATCCCAAATCTACATTTAATACAGTAGTGATAATGTAATAATAATAATAATTAATATGGCTACTGTAAATCCCTTGTGAGATTTATATCTACCTTGTAGATATCCTGGAAATGGAATTGTGTCTGTCCAGACGTCTTTCGAGCATCAAACTTCTCAAAGTGTCTGAGAACTGGTGGCTTATTTATGGCCATTCTCATGATCACCTACATCTCATCGTGCTAGACTGCTAATGAGATGGCTACCATGACTGGGATATGCTTCCTTCACTTTAACAAGTCCTGTCTGAATAGTTGTCAATATAAAATTATATATGCTTTCTGGTCTCATTAACAGTGTGGATATACCGGTAATTCTGCCTCTGCATGGCAAAGCCTGCAGGGCTTCTGGATGTCTGCTTTATTAACTCCTGGCATCTCCATCCATGCTGTGTGCCAGATGTTGGTGACCACTCCAGAGAAGTGGGATGTGGTGACCAGGAAGAGTGTCGGGGACGTGGCCCTCTCCCAGATAGTGCGCCTGCTGATCCTGGACGAGGTGCACCTCCTGCACGAGGACAGGGGACCTGTCCTGGAGAGCCTGGTGGCCAGGACCATCAGACAGGTGTGTACCATCTGGATGTATCCCTCCACACTCTCCTTCCCCTACATTAATAGTCCTTTAATATAGACAGACCTCTTCTGTATAAGCGTTTAGATTACAGTTCTTTTAACTTTTCTACAAACTACAAAATAATCTTGCGGTTTTTGGTGGGGCGGTACAGACTGAATAGTAGCCATTGCTTGGCCATTTTGTACAGGGGATATTTTTTGCAGAAAACTGCTCTTGTCATTTAAATTGACATGAAAGAGCATCATGACAGTTTTAATATTACAACCTAAGCTCAATTTTACTTTTTTTTTAATTTGCATTCAAAGCACAACCTCTTACATAACGGGCAACTGCTAAACAACTCACTTTCCTATGACCATTGCTATAAATGGCTACATTTCTTTGATCTATAGAGGAAGAAAAGTTTTTCTAGAGGGGTCCAACTCCTCCCAACATCAAACATCTAACCTAATTCATATCTTTTCCATAACTGTCCTGGAACTTATATGGAGGAATCAGGCAGACTTTATTCAATAAATGATGGATAAATCTAAGCATACAGAAAAGGCATGTTTGAATTAAAAATTGTATTATTCTTTGGTTCAGTTTCCTTCATTAAGATGAAAACACAGTATATTTTACTATACCAAAAGTGAACTTTAACCTTGGATGCCGCCATAGTATAAGTGATTTATGTAAGTCCCAAAAACGGAATTCACACCATGTTAAAACCCAATTTCTTGAAGGTTGACAGATTCCAATATAACACATGGTAACATTGACATATGACTATTTTCCACAAACAGTAACTCATCAACCTAGTAATGCCAAATAATGATTGAATGAAGTTTACACAGATTTGTCATAAAAATTGATGTCACAAATTCACAACAGATGTGTGTGTGTATTTGAACGTTTTTTTACAGTTGTGAATCAAAGCATGTTATTTTATTATGCATTTATTTTGCAAATGCTTTTTTTCTGTGATTATCTCAACTCATCAGAATAATCTACAGATTACTCTCACCAAATTATTCATTAGTGACAACCCTAATTATAGACTCAAACAGTAATTTGAACACAGGTAATTACAGACAGTTTTCTACACAGCATCCTAAAAGCAAAAGTGTGTTTTAACTATTTTCAATGCAATATCTATAGTGCCTATAATGTAGAAACATTTATGTTCATTGGAAGATTGCTTCTTTAAATATTTTCACAACCGCTTCGTAAAACTCGTCTCCTTGGTGTTGATTTAGGAGCTGAAACTGTCAAGTTAATTTCATTAATCTTATTTCTCGTAAAAACACCAAAAATATCTGCTGATTCATAAAATTCCCGAAGCTTTAAGACTGTCCTTATATTTGAGGTAGCATCCACATTATTCGTGTAGGGCGTCAAACACACATATTGGTCACCCTGAGCCAGATAAACCCTGTTCTTTCCTGAACAGGGTTTATCTGGCTCAGCAGTTTAAAATAATCAACCCATATTTTTCTCAATTCTGTGTGTGCTTTGTGTGCTTGTGTTGCTTTTGGCAGCCATCAAACTGATGAACTGCTTTTTGTTTTTGTTTTGTATATTTATTTATTTTTTTTCTGGAAATTTTGTTCCTTTTTTGCACTCTAGCATGTTGAGTAATAGTGGGCATGAAATCACAGTCAAAAGTGGAAATTAAATCACACATTTTCATAAACTTACCACCTATCATTCCAAAACAAGGCCACTTTTCAGTGTATTCCAATAGATAGCTGTATAAATGCCAGATGCATACAGTAAACATACATACATACATTCATTCATACATACATACTGTACATACAACAGTACACATATTTTACAGTTCAATATGTACCTTGATTATATGGTCACAGTTTCGTGCATTTTCAGTGTGGTGTACCACGCTTTACCCATAGTAAATATAGTTAGTGGAAAAACATAGTGTTCCCAAAACTTGCATCCTGTTCCTTCTCTCGCTGTCCTTTCTGTTTCTCGTTTGCATTCACCATGCAGGCTTCGCTAACAAGCATGCGCTGGTGGCTAACATAAACAGAAATCATGAACAAATTCCGACATGTTGCCAGTCCGAGTAAAGCTCAGAGCTCTGAATTTAAGTTATGCACATGCACAAAAACAACACTCAATGACTGTTGACAAGGCAATGCTGCAATTGTTTGGTTTGTGGGTGTAATGAAACGACAGTCCTGTACCAAACAATTTGTATGTATCGGTACACCCATAATACATGTATGTGTGTGTGTGTGTGTGTGTGTATATGTGTGTGTGTATGTATATATATATATATATATATATATATATACAGTGGTGTGAAAAAGTGTTTGCCCCCTTCCTGATTTCTTATTTTTTTGCATGTTTGTCACACTTAAATGTTTCAGATCATCAAACAAATTTCAATATTAGTCAAAGACAACACAAGTAAACACAAAATGTAGTTTTTAAATGAAGGTTTTTATTATTAAAGGAGAAAAAAAATCCAAACCTACATGGCCCTGTGTGAAAAAGTGATTGCCCCCTAAACCTAATAACTGGTTGGGCCACCATTAGCAGCAACAACTGCAATCAAGCATTTGCGAGTCTTTTGCGTCTTTTACAGCGCTGTGGAGGAATTTTGGCCCACTCATCTTTGCAGAATTGTTGTAATTCAGCCACATTGGAGGGTTTTCGAGCATGAACCGCCTTTTTAAGGTCATGCCACAGCATCTCAATAGGATTCAGGTCAGGACTTTGACTAGGCCACTCCAAAGTCTCAATTTTGTTTTTCTTCAGCCATTCAGAGGTGGACTTGCTGGTGTGTTTTGGATCATTGTCCTGCTGCAGAACCCAAGTTCGCTTCAGCTTGAGGTTACGAACAGATGGCCGGACATT
>OMKR01003196.1:9119-19700 GCA_900302355.1 Cyttopsis rosea
CTGACTGACTGACTGACTGACTGGTGAGTGTCCCCATTATACGCGGTGCTTTTTTTGTTTCGTTCTATAACAGAGTAAAATAAAATAGCCTACGTCTCAATTAAAAACACACTGTTTTCATTTGGAAGAACACGGACGCACAGTGGAACGCAGATCGCGCGCTGGCGCAACGACGCGGGTGCCCCCCCATCACAGACAGATTAATAGATCCGGGGCAATTTTTTTTATTATTCTTATTTTTGTAAGTTTAACCCTTGATTAACAATCAGACTTTGCTGATTACAGAGAAATTTGAATGACAGAATTACGCATGGGATCTTAATCAATGAATGAACTATGTGGGCTGCTGGGAGCTGGGAGGGGAGGAGACACGTAGCCCACGCACATTTTGCAATGTATTATAACATTGAATATTATAATGCATTCTGATATAATAGATTATAATAACATTCTGATTATCACACCAAATAGCTTATTCCCCACCCAATTATTATAATAAATAAATAAATAAATACAACTAAAAAGACGTTACATCTCCGACCAAATGGAGGGGAAATTCCTACCCGACTGGCCTGACCCAGCCCATGGGTCGGGCCGGTGAATTGTTCGGGCAGAGAATCAAACCACTACTCTCCAGTGGAGAGTCATCATTTATTCGCTGAATCTGTTTCCATTGCACTAAAGTCTCGTTTACCTTTTACTGATACACCAATTTTTCCACCCCCCTCAAGCGTAAAAATGTTTTTTAGAATTTTCGGCATTTCCACTCAGGTTTTTTTAATGCGCATATTGAAAATGCACATAAAAACAGGTGGATGGAAACGCACCTTCAGTCTCGCCCCTGTCCCCCATGAGTCATTCATCTCTCTTTGCGGCTCTAACGGAGTCTGGCCAGTCACGTTAATGATGCGGAGGGAAGCGGACGTGGTGTTATTTACTTGCGTTATTTATGAGCGGCGCTGCCAAACACGCTTCTGCGAGGAACGACAGAAACGGAATCGATCCGTGTTTGGAAGGAACGCTTGGAAGCGGAACACTGGAACGAAGTCGGAGTCGGAGAGACTGCAGCGCTGCCTGGAAACACACTGGTCGGCACGCATGGAGGCAATAACGAAAACGATGGAAGACAACAAGTAAAGACGGCACTTGAGGCACACACATAGACCTATACTTAGAACCACGCGCTTTGAAATGCACATCAATGCGCGCTCAACGGATGACCACAACAGAGGGTGTTGGGTTATTGCAGCGGGGTTGGGGTTTGGTCGTTGGCTGCATGAAGCACGACCCCTCAACGCCAAGAGACGAAAAAAGAACTAATGACAAAAGCAGGCCCGACCTCTTCCACATGGCAAACCGTGTAGAAAAACACAGAAAGACCCAGGCTAGGGTTTTATAAAATCAGATTAGGAGCCTAAAAATAAGAGGCTGAAAAGACGGCCGAATGACTACCCGCGTCGTACTGCGAGGCCTGATCTAAAAACCAAGATGTTTGGCCTCACAGCTGCAACCTCCGCAGCTCTCCGGTGTTTCTGGTGAAGAGGGCAGCATCCAATAATGAAGTCATGCCATGATAAAAATAAGTCCCTCGAACACACGCACACACACACTAATACACACTAATACACACACACCACCTCACCTCCTGGCGTTCTCATCCCCTCCTCGGTCTTGGCACTCCTCTTGAGAAAGTGCAGATCACTGTACTCCAAAAACACTCTTTCATTTAAGCCAGTCCTTCTTTTTTACGAACTCAACTCCCCCCCTCCATTTTCTTTCCCTCATGCTGAGTTTTCTACTCTTTCTGCCTCGCTACCAGCGCTCCTCGGGTGTGTCGCTAATGACAAGTCTTCATCTATGACCAATGTGAATCTTTGCACTTTGAAGACCCTACCAACGATACGCATCTCCGTCTCCATCTCTATCTCTATCTCTCTCTCGCTTTCTCTTTCTCTCTCTCCATCTTACCTACATCCTCCAGGGGAGGCGCGTGGCCGTCCTTGTCCTCGCCTGCTTTGCCAAAGCGGTGAGGCCTCAGGGGCTTGGTGGAGCTGAAGCTGTAGCGCTCCACGGGCCTCCCGTCCAGCTGGACGGGCAGCTCCCAGGTTCCCCTCTGGCTCTTGGCTGCCACCGCCGTCGTCGCCGCCTGCTGCCTCGCGCCGTGCGGCCTCGCCGACTTCTCCGCTGCAACACAAAACAAGTCTGTGTGTTGTTCTCCACGCAAATTTAATAACTAAATAATGGACGTTTTGCGGATCGGCACAATGGGATGCTTTGTTGTCTGACTTGGCGGGATCTAACCGGAACGAAACGAGCGAGATGGTTCTATTCCCTGGATAATAACGTTGTACTTTTTGTTGACCTTTTGTACTTTTGGTTTGTGTGTGTAAAGCATCACCTGGGCGGCATGCCAACCTTAAACTTATCTAATGCAATTCAGTCCAAAGTACTTTGTGATGAATTTGATTTTCAGTGCAATTGTACAAAAGTATGAGAACCATAATAAGCGTTCCGTTATTTTTGGCGTAAAGTCGTATGGTGGTGGTGGTAAGGTTCTAGGTGCAACCAGCCATACACATAAAAGCATAACGACAAATAAAAGGTTAATGAATTTATTTTAAATAGTCCACCTCTGTGCCATGAGCAACATTAAGTGTATTTAGCTCTCCAATCCTCTTGTGAACAGCATATATATATACACACACACTGGTGTTAATATATTGTGCACATTATAGAACTTTTATTATTAAAAAGTGCACGTGATAGCAACACCATTAAAACAATACACGTTTTAGTTGTATTCATTGTATTGATGTTAAATATGCATATATTGACATTGTATTTATGCAATCATTTCTCTAAATAGATGTTGATAATTATAAACAATGTCAATGCATTCACAAAAGGTTGAATGCATTTAAAATAATAATAATGCAAATATGAAAGACATTTGAATTCCAATTGGGAGTAAATTTTGCCTTATAAGTTGCTATGCATTGTTTATTAACATTGAAAAATATACATCCAGGGAACAATACTTGATATTACTATATAGTGACCTGATGTTGATTAAAGGAGTTTTAAGGGGAAAATATACCATGTATCACGAGTAGTAAAAAAGTTGCTTCTAAAAGGCATTCCTAACCAAGCTGGGCTGTGATGGTGTAGAACTCCACCATATGGCTCTTGTCACTACGCCTTGTTATTTGCAGAGAATGCTTTGGCCGGCCACAAAGGGAGACATAATGGGTTGCGCCTCGATTCGTTAAATGAGTTTAATGTTGATTTTGTGGTGGAAATCCCCATAGAGTAAAGAGCGGTTTACATAGTTTGCATGCTCGTCCTTTTACAGGGGTCAGATATAATCACGTATATCGCGCATCTGTCCGTCTGACTCATAAACAGTTGTTTTCTCGTGACGGCCTGTGGTCTCCAAAGGTTTATAGCGCGGGTTTTGGTTTTAGCGCGGCTGCAAAAATCCCTTTATCACTCTGAATTCTTGTCGTCTGCAGGTGTGAGTCCAGCTGGATCTGCATGTTTGGCTTCCACGGGAGAAAAAGAAGAAAAAAGAGGAAAAAAGAAGACGCGAGCTCGCCATGCGGGGGTTTACAGTCGCAGCTCGCTGGCGGCCTCCGGCACCCGCTGAACTTGGATCTTTGGTACGTGCTGAAAGTCCTTTTCGTCGCTGTGTCTGCTCGATGAAGATACCACCACTCTGGCAGATATCAAGGCTCCGATTCCGGCCGAGACCGTTTGTACAGTACATGCATTCCGATAAAGGTCTGGTCCCACTGTTTTCCAAACAAAACAGAAACAGAACACAACAGAACTACATTTTTTTCCTCATTAAAAAAGAGTCGTACAGTGAGGTTGGTTTTTCTCAGCTGGTTGAGAGGAGCTGGACATGTTCCAATCGCGTTCGTCCTGGTTCCAATAAAGCCACATACTGTATCAGGCTGAGAGAGATCTGCTGCCCTACATCCAAACATCCGTCTATGACTTCCACTCTTTGTAGATGTCGGATCCCTGGGGGAAGGGGAGCAGCAGTTTCTGACTTAAATTGAGAGTCTGACCAGAGCAGTTTATCCATGATTTGAGTACCAGGGGGGTTACGACAAAAACAAGTCATTGCATTTTAGGAAAAAGATATTTAACTGGATTGTTTCATTTTAGTCCTCGTCCTGTCTCTCATTAGATACTGAATCCGCTGGAATTCAAGAGTGTGAACGCACACATACGATACACTTGGATAAACGCACATTCCTGCAAATGTACATACATAGAAACACACATACAATAGTACTTTTACTCAAGTACTATTGAGTATTATATACTATAAGGTATTTGGTATAAGGTATTTGTCCTTGATTTGGATGATTCTCATTATTTTGAACACCTGATACATACTGATATACTTTAGTATTAGTCTTTTTTTTAGTGACAGTTATTTTTTTATACAAACCATCAATCAGTTTGTAAAAGTTGTTCACTGTCTGGACTTGTCGATAACCAAAAGCGTAACCAATTGAGGTAAATGCATTAAGGGTGGAATGTGTCTTCAAGTACTTTTTAGACCTTTAATATGATTAACTTGAGTAGAATGTTGAATTGGGGACTTTTGAGTATTGTTTAATGAGTACTTTTTCTACTGTGACACACACACACACACACACACGCACACGCACACACACCCGTGCACACACACATAAAAGAGTAAAAATGAGGAAGCGAGTGGAAAGGATTGGCAATGTAAAGAATGAGAATAGGGTCTGAGGGTTCATTATATCAGTGGCTTTATTGGAGAAGTGAGTGTGCATTTCTGTGTAGTTTTATTTGTATGTTGTCTGCATGCATGAGTGCTCACATAAAAGCATCAGTGAAGCTAAAGTTCATGGAGTGCATACCAAAAAAACACGTCTATGTGTAATTCAGTACAAGAAGCATACTAGGAAGGCAAGCCCTGGGGTAAACCCGTCCTTGTAAAACTAGGAAATTCTTCTGGTCATGGGCCTGTGCTTTTCCCTACTTTTACAAGAGCCCCCTCTTCACCTTAGCCACAAATTCAAAGCCTTTGCCCCCCTGGTCACCTGTATCTGGTTTGACATTAACCCCTAATAACTGTCATCTGTCCAAACTCACATCAATTACCACTTTCACTACTAGCACGGAGGGAAAAGAAGCTTGGCCGCCCTTGAGCCCAGGAGAACACGCTGAGCTCCATCCATCTGGGCAGGGCAGGGGAATGTCATACATTTGCAATTTTTCCCCAATGGCATAGCCACCATTTCTGGTTTTATGAAAATCCTCTTTAACGCTGCACATCTCCGTGAAGCCAACAATCCAGACCTACTTCTGTCACTCGGGCGTGTGAATCATTGAGACAGTCGCACCGGCTAATATTACACTGCTTAAGTGGTGAACTCGTGCTTTAGCCATGTAAAAAAAAGTGTTTGTACAGAAACAAGCAACTGAAACTACGGTCTATAATAGAGCTGCAACTAACCATTATTTTCATTATCGATTAATCTGTCGATTATTTTCTCGATTAATCGATTAGTTGTTTTGTCCAGAAAATGTCAGAAAATGCTGAAAAATGTCGATCACTGTTTCCCAAAGCCCGAGGCGACATCCTCAAACGTCTTGTTTTGTCCACAAAACAAGACATTTATTCAGATATTCAGTTTACTGTCATGCAGTATTACATTCACATTTAAGAAGTTGGATTCAGGGAATTTGGAAATTTTCTTCTTAAAAAATTGGCGATTAATTAAATAGTTGGCAACTAATCGAATAATTTACTAATCGTTGCAGCTCTAGTCTATAACCAGACTAGAGCTATAACTATAGACTATAACCATAACCAAGCTGCTGAATATCGAGGGTAAATTCAATTAATTACTGCACTTACTCCTGTCTGTAAGCGCCCTTCATCAGATACGGATTAAAAGCAATGATATCTCAGTGGAGGTTGCAGTAGGAGAGGGATGCTCTGACTCGCTTTGTCTTACTTCCTTCAGCGACATTTAACCAGGGGGTCTGAGGATCGAGGCCGGCGATCTAGTTAACGCCTATGAAACTAGTCAGGCGTCAGAGCTGGATGTCTATGCTTTTGGGTACAGCAGTGTTTTCCAACCACTGTGCTGCAGCACACTAGTGTCCCGTGAGAGCTCGCCAGGTGTGCGCCAAAATGTTTCAAATTCCACTTAGCAAAATAAATAATGGAAACTAGCTCTTGTGTTGCAAGATCAAAACTGTAAGGCTGCACTAATTCATCTGATTCATCAGTTCCAGCCAAAATAGTAGCTCTCTGTTCATCAGAACAACATCAAGTTTCACACTTAAAGTGAGAACTATTGGTCGTGGTGTAAGGTTCGAGTGACGCACGGTGAGGGAGGGATGAACGAGCGTCAGAGGAGTCGTTTGGCTCTGAGTTTTGGATGGAATTCTCCCCAGAATCATTTAATTCTGTCAAAATTATTTATTTTGGTACAATGAAAAGTGTAAATCAGTAACATTCAATATGAATTATGCCAAATGCCTCGACCTTTTTTGCCTTTACTTTGGAATTTAGTCCAAGGCAATTTAGTCCAAAATTGTTTCCAGCTTGGGAGGCGAGGATTCGCTCGCTCGCTCTTTTACCGGAGTGAGTAATTCATGAGCCATTTTAAAGATTTTTTTGCGAGGAACTAATCGGACGCAAGCCTTAACGTCTTAACATTGCATCAATAACTATTAGTAGGCCATAATAATAAGCACAGATCTACGGGATTTGTGATGTTTTTAGTGGTCAATAGGATAGCGATTTGTCGTGGGATTATACCATTGTAAAAAGTGTGCCGTGGCAGAAAAAAAGTCGGGAAACTCTGCGTTATAGGATTATTCTATTTCTCTGCTCTGACACTTGGCATCCCGGTGTGACAGGTGTTCTGGCCGCCCAGGTGCTGCCTGTTTAAACAAATGGAACAGCACAGAGAGATGACATCATGACGCGAGATGCGTCAGCTTTGGCAGGTTTGATGGACGACCGAGTGGCAGGTGGTGGGAGAGCCGGGTCGAGCTGCGTCATGTGATCAAACAATCCCGACGTACCCGGTGTATGGAAACTATTAACTATGTGCTGCTCTCTCTCTCTCTCTCTTTCTTTCTCTTCCTTTCTCTGTTTTTCTCTCGCAGATCCCCCCCCATATACTAAAAGTTCAAGCTGTGAGCGGTTCCCAACTCTCAGATCTGTCACAGTCTTGCTCCTGCAGAATTCCACAGCGTTAAGTGGAACGGAGAAATTAAATTCCACTGGCCTGTAAGGACATGATTTCCCCTCTCTCCCCTTCACACTTCTCTCTCTCTCTCCCTCTCTTTCTCTCCACTCTCGCCTTCCAGCGGTTGACGGACTGCGGTCCACTGGAAGAATTTGACATTTTTTTGTCATCCAAGGAAGGCGTATCTCTCTCTCTCTCTCTCTCTTCTCTTTCCACCGCGGGCGTCAAGATCAGCTTTTGAGTCATTTACAGAAGACAAGCTGCAGACTGCATAGCTCAGCAGCTACTGCCGCAGTGCTCTGGGGCCAGGCACCTCACTCCACGGGGCTCCGGCAGAGCTGCCACTACCGCTCAGCAGTGAAAGACTGTGGCTCTTCACGGAGAGGCTCTGGCGTGAATGTGTGTGAACAGCTAAAAAAAAAGTGCAAAGTTGTTGCGAAATGAAGAAAATGAGAGGCACCCCGACCGATTAATCACGATTACTGATTAATACATCATTAATAATGAGGTGGAGGTGGAGGTCGAGGGGAAAAAGAGGAGCATGAGACAGGACAGATATTCCGTGACCTCACACACAGAGCACAAGCAGTGCAGGCAGAGGAAGAAGGAGCGGGTCAATATGGACACAGATCAATTTACAGAAGGGAAGAAAAAGAAGAGAAGAAAAATATAGAGGTGGGGAATATTGTAATGTGGCCATTCCTCAGACCCAAGTGTTCCTCTCCAAAATTCCCAGAACTTTTTCCACTTAAAAGTTTTCCTTTTTTTTTTTTTGCGCTTTTGAGGAGCATAGGGTTCTCTCTCTTTGAAGGTCGATTCCACCAATCAGACCTGCACAATTGCTTGCCTGGTCTCTGTCTCCCCAAAAAGTATGATAACCACAGGCATCACGGGGGTTGCGCGTCAGCGGTTTAAAACCCCTTTCACCGGGTTTATAGTGAAGCTTTATAGACAGGTGCATGGGTGTGTCCTGTATGCTTTGTCCAACCCATTCTTTACCAAAGAGACAATACTGCATATCCAGCACCGAACCAACCAACCGGAGACCTTTTTGAAGCTCCCTTCTTTCCACTTTTTGGACTGCACCAGCACTTGGAGGTGTGAGAGGCACTTGGAGGTTTTCCTCACCCTTGAGGATCTACAGGCATTGGCCATAAAAATCCTAATTTTAGTTTAATCGTGCCACACCAATGTGTATTTGTCATGTTATTCTAATTGTTTGACAGAGCTCCTTCCTCCTGGATGAGGTAAGGGCTTATTCCATGACTGCTGCTCAGAGCCACATCATATTTTCCTTTGCTGAAGTGACATGGACATGGAGAGGATATGTCAAGGTCCATTTTTCATAATTGCGGCTCTTAAATTGTCCCTTTACACATCTGCGAAGCATTCATCATATCCGCTGACATTCTCACCAACTACTATTTATTAAGCTGTCTTTTAGTGCACCGAGTGATGGTGACTTGGAAAGTTTTCAGACACACACACGCACGCACGCACGCACACACAAGCGCACGGGCGCACGCATCCACAGGCGCGCACACGTTGGCAAATAAGTTTGAAGATCGAGAAAATGAACTTCATGATGAGTACAAAATAATAAAAATATCAAAAAAATAAAAATAAAACTTGATTCAATGTCCCCTCTTTAGAAATAGAATAAAGCAAATTCACCAAAGTTTAAAAAAGAAAAAGAAGAAGAAGAAGAAGTAGAAGAAGAAAAAAGAATATTCATGAAAGTAATGCACCTGCTCCAAAATGAGTCAGATATTGAGTCTTACCTGTTAATCCTCGTCCCACTGCGCAAAAGGTGAGAAATAAGGCAAAGAGCGTCCAGGTCGCAGGGAAAGCCATAGTGCGTGTGGCGCGCTGGAGGAGAGGAGAGGTCTGGAGGAGCTGTGGGCGCTGGGACAGGGGCCCTTTCCACCCGCGTGTCTCCCTCTTTTGGTTAACAGCGGCATTAAATTTATGCAGAATAGCAGGTGAAAGAGAGAGGTACGGCCCCTGGCCACAGAAATATGGAGTCCAATTGAACTCATGGCCCAGGGACACCCAATCCCAAACTGCTGTCCCTAGTGGTCGTCGAAGGAATTGCACAGGGTCCGCAGCAAAAGGATTCTAATACAGTATGTCTTTATTTTACTGAGATTTGCAGCTTTTGTCCGTTTAACCTCCTGTTGAATAATCTAAATGTTAAACCACATGACAGTCGATTACAAGGCGCGGCACTAACTTTTAGAAGTTGTATCAGCATTTGTTTGCCAAGACTGACGTAATGGTTGCCGCATTGTAATAATTTTACATTATAAGTGGTAGTGGTAATGATACTGCATCGTTTGAGTGAATCAGCGTGCCAGGATAACTCATTTTCTTGGGTGGAAGTGTCTAAACACATTTTTTTTACGAGCAACTGGGCAACCACAATGGTTGTAGGGCCATGAATTAGCGGCAGAGAACTTGTGTAGCTACACCTTATTTTAGGACGGGGGTCCCCTCAGCCAGAGCTTAGTCCACCAGGGGGGCCTTGCCACGAGAATGTTTTTATACTTCATAAATATGTTCTAGATTAATCCATGGAGATAGGATAATAGGGAATGTTAAGTTTGACAGTTGCTATGGGTTGCTATGGACTCCGGTCGCCATTTTTGGAGGATCACTTCCATTAATTGCATAGAGAAATAGCTAAAATATACGCAATGTACAAAAATGGAGAGAGGAAGGAAGAAAAAGAAGGGTTGAGGTTTCACACAGGACGGTTGCATGGTTTTCTGTGGCGGTTTTTCCACCTGACAACACTTCCGAGGCGTCTTTTATCTCAGAAATCCGCCGACCGACATTCACAGTCAATGTGAGTGTTCCTCCCAATATGGCGGCTTGCTCCAGCAATGTATCATCAGCCTTCCATTCTCTATATATGCGCTTTTATAAGCAAAGCAATTAATTTTTTTTCAAAATTAAAGCACCGCATGTAACAGGGGTGGCCATACAACAAGGATAGCCTGTTATAAAACAACAACAATAATAATAATAATAATAATTATTATTGTTATTAGAATTATTTATATATAATAATAATAATAATAATAATAATAATAATAATAGCAATTTATTAATATTGGCGGGTGTTGAATGTATGCCCTTATAAGGAAACGGAAGTGACGCTCACACCTGCGCTCTGTGATCAATGGCGCCTGTTTAATTCCTGTTTATTAGTCATTATTCACCTGGAAAATTCGAGTCGGTAAATACAATTGTCTCAGTAGTTTGAATGGGGACATTATTCACCTTATTCACAGGAGCAAAAGGGAAGTTGACAGCCGCTGCA
>OMKR01003264.1:7682-18435 GCA_900302355.1 Cyttopsis rosea
ACAAACGGGTTTTATTTATAATATAATTTATTATTTTGGAATTCTTGGACGAAATCAATGTTGCGTTCAAACCGAGGCACCAGACCTAATTTATTAAAAGATTTGTAAATATTTCTTACATTTTATTTTATTTGTATTATTTTATTTTTCTATAATTACATACATATTATATACTATTATAATTTAATTTCATTGTCAATAATATACGATTATAATTATAAGATTATAATAAGTATTTAATGATTTGTTATGGTTACAATTATTAAAATGTAAAAATAAAGAACTAAAGCAAAGAAGAAAGAAGAAAAAGAATTTTTTTAAACATTTTACATAAAACACTAATTAGGATCTGAATAAACAATATTTATATATAATAAATAGATACTTATAAATGGTCTTCACGGGTGTACAATATGGATATATTTTTTAAGGTGAAATATGGCAAATTACCACCACAGACAATATGTATACATATATACTGTATATATACACAGTGGCTTCAGAAAGTATTCAGCTTTTGCAAACTTTGTGTTGTAGATGTAATTTTAAATGGATAACATTGGCTTTGGCTGGGCCACCCAAGCACAGAGAGAGACTTGTCCCGAAGCCGCTCCAGCGTTGTCGTGCTGAAATGTGAACCGTCGCCGCAGTCTGAGGTCGCGTGTGCTCTGGAGCAGGTTTTCTTCAAGGACCCTGTCCCTGCCGCTGAGAAACGCCCCCATAGCATGATGTTGCCACCACCACGCTTCATCGTAGGGATGGTATTGGGGGGGGGAGGGTGTAGTACTCACCCTGGTCAAAGATAGAGGCTACACCCTCCCTGAGACACAGACCACATAGAGGAAAACAAGGACGCTCCTCAAATTCATAATTTCCTCTCCTCTTTCAGTGCCTTAGCCCCCCCCAGCAGTATACAGCAGTGCCTGGTGTTCACCAGACATAGTGCTTGGAGTTCTGCCCAAGTTCAAAGAGTTCACTTTTTGTCTAATCAGACCACAGAATCTTTTTCCTCGTGCTCCTTTAGCGGTCTGTCATATGCCTTTAACTCAAGAGCGGCTCCTGTCTAGCCGCTCTACCATAAAGGCCTGATCGATGGCGTGTTGCCGAGGTGACCGTCCTACCGGCAGGTTCTCCCGTCTCTGCAGAGGACTTCCAAGGCTCTCTGACTGAGGGTTAGAGTGACCGTGGGGTTCTTGGTCACCTCCCTGACCAAGGCTGTTCTTCCTCGGTTACTCAGTTTGGTCGGACGGGCAACTCTAGGAAGAGTTCTGGTGGTTCAAAACTACTACCATTTCACAATGATTGAGGCCACTGTGCTCCTGGGAACACTTTAGAAATGCTTTAGAAATGGTTTCATACCCTTGCCCTGATCTCTGACCTCGCCACAATTTTATCGTGGAGGTCTACAGAGTTCCTTGGACTTCATGGCTTGGTGTTTGTCCTGACATGCAGTGTGAATTGTGGGACCTTATATACACAGGTGTGTGCCTTTCTAAACTATGTCCAGTCAACTCAATTTGCCACTTGGACTCCAATCAAGTTCTAGACACATCTCAAGGATGTGTACTATGTAATACTATATGTAAATGAGAGATTTAAGTTTTAGATTTTTAATAAATTTGCAAAAATTTCTAAAAATATGTTTTTACTTTGTCATTGTGGGTACAATTTTCCAAATTGTATCCATTTAAAATGACATCTACAACACAATAAAGTGTGCAAAATGTGAAGGGCTCTGAATACTTTCTGAAGCCACTATATGTAATCACCACCAACCACCACCAGCTCTGCCATGAATTCTACTTTTATCAAGTTTATAATGTTCAGTTTTTGTTGACAGAGTCGGAAATGTGTAAATTCAATGATATGTTTATGACTGAGGTCATGTGGTGTGGTGTTGTACTGAACTATTATATTGAGAGGTGTTTCAAATGTTTTGTCCTCCCTATTACATACATGAGGGGGGCAGAATATTAGAAGCACCTCTGAATGTAATGCAGCTCAGTACAACACCACCACCGACTATGACCTTGATGCTAAAACATAGAATTGAATTAACACCTCTTCTATGATAAAAAACAACCTGAACATTATAGGCAACATATATGGTGTATTGAATTACATTGATTGTACAGGTGTACATAATAAAGTGCACACTGAGTGTATATATTATTATTATAATTCTTTCTTCTAAAACAGAATTGAATGGTCTGTATGTTGTAGATCTGTGCCTCCTAGTGGCACTACATTTGGTCCGTGTGGCTATAATTAGCCTGTGTGAGAGAGCGTTCAATGTCAACATCAACCAAAAGGGTTGTACTCAGGGTTACATAACTGTGTTTCACATTTTGTAACAAACAATACTCAGACCAGTGGCACAAGCAAGTTAATTCAGCATTTATATATGTATATAATATGTGAATTAGAGAAAGACACTAACACTAGAGTATGTTGAGTATTGGCAGTTTATTGATAATATACAAATGCAATCGTCACATTACAAATATGTTTGTATGAAATATATAAATTATGAAAATAAATATTTCTGTGCAAGTTGTCGTCATCACCATTCAGGTTTATAAAACAGACATAACTTAAGTTTTAATACTCACAGCTCATGTTAGAATAATGAAATTTGTTAGGTCAGCTTTACATGACATTACTTTTCCAAGCACATTGTGTATGAATGATCTCAACTTGGAACCAGCAAATGATGATATAAATAAACACGTCTTTTTCTTAAGTCACTAGTTATCATTTACAACCGTTTTATGTTATTTGGATAAATCCTTTAAAATGAATTAGGTCTTAGATCCCTGGAACCCCTGAAAGTTTGTCATGATAACATGTCTTTTGTATACAATTATTATGGCATAAAATAGCGAGAGATAACAATATCACAATCAAAACATATATTACAATAAATGGTGATATCAAAATTAAATCTTCATGCATGTGATGTGTGCCTTATAGAGAAATAAATCCAAATATTTAAAGCCATTTGAAGGAAGTGCCCAATTGAATTATTACCAATTGAGTTATTTAATCATTTTTTATTCTGACCATTGTAAAATCAGGTTTTCTTCACATTCATTTAAATTTAATAACAAATTCACTCGAGGAACCTATTGATTGGCATATTTGAC
Source organism: Cyttopsis rosea (assembly GCA_900302355.1). NCBI lineage: Eukaryota > Metazoa > Chordata > Actinopteri > Zeiformes > Parazenidae > Cyttopsis > Cyttopsis rosea. The sequence goes on from OMKR01003264.1 coordinate 10,829, forward strand.
AAACACAAATGCGGTATTAACACACAAATTAAAAAACGTGCAGCATGACGCCGTGAGTTACAAAAAAAAGTTACAAAAATATAAATATTTATTATGGCAGGTTATCTAAAATAGTTCTTTAAAATACACATTGAAAATAGTAATATTGTTTCCTTCTTTTTCACTTTAGTAAATTAAATAAGATGGAAGATTCACACATATGCAATGTGTTGTTTTTTTAGAAAGCTGAGATGAGAAGTGTTCAACTTCTAGCAGTTTTAACAAAACTGTAAAAAAAAAAATACATGTTTTGCCATTTAGGAAAGAAATCCTTTGGTAATCATTAAAGTTTTAGTCAATTTTAGTTAAAGTGTATTTTATACAATAGCCTTCATCCTTCCCTTATAAACAGCGTAAATCACCTGTATCAAGTACACTTAAAGATTTATAGTGGCCAGACAGACTTAAACCTGACACAAACTATACCCAAAAATAATTTAATAAAGTTTCCCCTTATGAACCAAATCGGAATTAAATAAAGTTTCTGAGAATTAAACACAAGTGCATTGAACGCTACAGCTCCTCTTCCATGGCCTTTCCAGTCCATTCTACTGTTTGATTAAGGCTTTTTGCATCAGGTACATTGATCATATCACAGTGTCAAATACAGAGGCTAACATACTGAATACAACATTATAAAGGAAAAACCCAAAAGGAGGCATTATATTTCGGATCCAAGCTGAAAAGCATTATTTTCTTTGTTTTTTTATAAAAGGAAAGAGTAACAAGGAAATCGGTGACCTAAGAGTCCACAAAAAAGAGAGAAAAAAATCTGAAATCTAGCACCATGCACTGATGCAGATAAATATTGCCATTAGAGGACTGACCCCTAAAAATTCCTTCATTTTTGACTAAATGTGCTCTTCTTCATCAAATGGTAATATTACATTTACCAAATCATGAGTTGTAAATTGACAACTCAAGTTGTCGCTTGATTTTGAGGCTACGTAAAAAGTACCGATGCACTTCAGAACAGAATGCAATTTAAAGGTTTGTATGATTCATGTGTCTCCTTTGATGATTGCATATTACACCATGAGCAAAAGTAAATTATGTACAGAAACATTATACAAATACAATTATGAACTATTGTCCTGATTTATACAATCATGCTGAAAATAATACATGTATTATATGGCACACAACCTATAGAAGTAAATAAACTCTTTTTTTTAAATAGTTTAAAATAGTAAAATAATTTTACTATATTTTTTAAATAAGAACCTTGCTGGTTTCACCTAAGTCTTCATCAATACAATGAGCAATTTATGTGCTCAATTATCTTCTTGTTAGAGTTTTAAAATACTGTTTATAGCATCTGGGTGATTACAACATTAAGCACAATAACAAAGTAGTACAACACGTTGGAGCTTTAACGTGTTATACAATACAACAATCACAAAATAATGCCTTGGGCGCCTTATTGCTTCTAAACACGATTTCACCGAAAATTAACTGCATCTATGAGATGCTATGACAAGATTTATAAGGCAGTTCTTCGTAAAAGAGGTTTTCATTGTCAATTGGAGGACCATGAAATGAAATGCATGTTACCTACTAAATTCACTCTTAATCCAATACATTATTGCCCGTTCCAACCAGAGGATCTATGGAATACGCCTGAGGGAATTGCATGTCACAGGCTTCTTAGCATCGATTGATAAGAAATGCCACCATGTCACCAAGACCGGCGATGGCATCTTGGGGGTGACTCTTGTGCTTTAGCAAGAAAACTGCATGAATACTGCTGTGCAAAGAGAGTAGAGTGAAACTCCCACCATAAGTTCATGACTTTGCGGTTGGGACAGAACCTGGGTCAGAACCGAGAACTCAGAACCTAACTGTTCTGAAGCACTCAGGTCACCTTAATGGAGGACTTCTTGTAGACGCAGAGGAAGCTGACGTAGGGAACGCCGATGAAGGCCCACCTCTCGTTGGGCCAGAACATGATGACGGGACCCCGCTCCGGGGCCTCAGTTGCCACGTCAAAGTAGGCGAAGCACACGCAGCCCAAGTAGGAGGCCAGACAGATGAGGATATGCCTGCAGAGAAAAAGAAGGTAAACTATAGAGGGGTCCACTATAGAAGGTCTACTATAGAAGAAGATCTACTATAGAGGAAGGTCCACTATAGAAGATCTACTATAGAAGGTCTACTACAGAAGGTCTACTATAGAAGAAGGTCTACTATAGAGGAAAATCTACTATAGAAGAAGGTCTACTATAGAGAAAAATCTACTAAGAAGAAGGTCTACGATAGAAGAAGGTCTCCTATAGAAGAAGATCTACTATAGAAGATCTACTATAGAAGAAGGTCTACTATTGAAGAAGATCCACTATAGAAGAAGGTCTACTACAGAAAAAGGTCTACTATAGAAAATGGTCTACTATAGAAGAAGATCTACTGTAGAAGAAGGTCTACTGTAGAAGAAGGTCCACTATAGAAGAAGGTCCCGTATGGACGTACTGAGGTATCTTGTCCATGACAGCAGTCATGTTGTGATAACCGCTTGTTACATTTGTTGTGATAACAGTAATGTTACATTTGGAACTCCGGGTTGTGTGATAGCAAAGCTCAGAAGGCCGAGTACGCCGGCCACAAACCTAGAAGATCAGCAAAGTCCTGTACACCATTCCTAGATAGTTTTGAGCTTACCAAGCGCAGTGTAAATAAGGGAAGTTGACTGAGGACCACATTTCACAGAATATCTGATCGCTGAGCCAGCAGAGAAGAGCCAGAGCCCACCAGAAACCCGAGATCAGCCCCAGCTTGAAGACACGGGAGTTCTCACACCTGCAAAGAACAAATAAATAACAGAGAGAGATGTCGAAATGTGTCAAATAAAAATCTGTGAAGAATCTAAAGTGGAAGAAAAAGCAAGCAGGCGTAACATGGCTCCAAAGTCGGCGATCTCTTTTGACAAAAGTAAATGGGGCTTGACTATTTTCAAACGGGTCCCTTGACCTCTCACATCAAGATATCTGAATGAAATTGGGCTCATTAGAACCACAAGAGTCTCACCTTTACAGCCATGCTGGACATATCTCAGCTACACAGGGTCATTTAGCTTCAGGCTCCTGAACAGACTGCATGCAGTGAAAATATGCTATTTTCGCCTTTTTTTCTTTTCTGTATTTCTGCACACGGTGGTACCTAAACAGTCATGGAATTGTATAAATTGGGTATTGCTACAAAGCTGAGAATCTCATGAATCCAAAGAGCCCAATTGCATTCATGTGGGATGAAATATGGCCTCATATTAACCATTTGAATGTGACGACAGCAATATTTTTTTTTTTACTTGACCTGGCTGCATAAAATGACCTATTGTGACCTCTATTTGAATCACAGCCTCATGAAACTCGAGACCCAGAATCTAGACACTAGACCATTCAGGAAATGTATGGCATGTCCAGGTACATTGAAGATAAGTGGGGTTTTCTTTTCTTTTCTTTCTTTTCCATTTCCAGAAAATAGTGCTTGTCATCCATCCAATTTTCAAAGGTTATTGATGCTGTATCACAGCATGACATGGGGGATTTTTGACCCTTTTCCCCCATTCCCGAGTGGTCAAAAATGACCAGAAAGTGTACCAAAGCTGTGTAATTAATGGTATCAACCCACAACTTGGTGCAGCAACTAATCACACATAATTGAGCATGGGAATGGCATCATTAGGAATGAGTGTAATGGGTAAAGCCCCTTTACACTCAAAATATTAATAATTTTACGAGGTGCAATTACAAATATAGTATTTATTACCTTTTAATTGATAGCAAAGATTGACATACAGTGTCAAGCTGCATCTCAAATGATTCCTTAAGGTCTCAGCTTTTTGAAGGTGTAAGACACTTGTATGTGGCACCAACTGTAGTAGTTTAAGATTTTCATTGACAATTGACCATATTAAATCAACATTGACACCTGATAATTCATAGCGTCTAAACTGCCATTTCCTCTCCATGTTCGTGCCGGGGTGAATGAAGACAATCAGCCAGCAGATCAGCGCATGCTGCTTAGATCATCAGGCCCCAGGAAAAAGAACATATTCTGCCATCTGAACTGCACGTCAACGAGAGGAAGTGTAAAAATAGAACCATGAAGAGAAAATACTTTATTTCCTGAAGGAAGCAACTTGACTGTCATAGACAGTACATCGCTGTAGATGGTATTGAGTGGTTCTCTGAACCTTTTGAACCAAGTCACCACCTCTGATCCCACCACAACAGGAAATTACCACCGACAAGCCTCCATCCCAAAACTATCAACTGTTATGACACATGCCTCTGTATTCAATTACCTCTCATCATGGCACTTGAATCTAGTTTTCTTTCAAGAAATTTGACAATTGCAGTGTTTTTGTCAAAGTTACTGTGTTATTTTTATTCCATTTGAAAAGGCGGGAATGGGAGTTAATTTCAGCTTCACTGAAGAAAAATGAGTCAATCAATCAAGTTAACAAAAATTGCTTCAATTCATAAAACTTTTTCTTTAGTTGAGAAGTGCTACAAGATATAGATATAACAATTTTAAGCTTTTTTATGCATTGACTCCAAACTATTATTTTACTATTTTAATATTTTATTCCTCTGCTCTCTCTCTCACACTTTTTCACATGCATACAAATAATCGTCCATTCAACCATAACATTCAACCATAATATAATGTTTGAGTTTTGTGAACTCATTTTTGACCAATGAAAGTTAGAACTACGTATTTCTGAGTCTAGATAAGAACGTGGCTATGTTGAGCATAGTGTGTCATTTGGGTTTTGACCTACAGTACCCTCGCCCCCAATTTCTCAATGAATGTCATGCGCAGACACATCTGGTGTTGCCACCAGGGGGCGCTCTACATACCACAGTTTCAGAATTGTTAGTTAGTTCCACTCAGAATATAATGACTGATTTAATGAGTGATGAAACCCAGTGTCTGGATCCATCTGCGGCTATTAAAGGCAGGTTTACAGAGACAAATATGATGGCATTAACTATAAAAACACACATACACACACATAACGGCTGATGTACTGTGGGTAGCAGCAGGAGGCTGAAGAGTGAAAGATAAGAAGTGTGTTGAGAGGAAAGCAGCGCCGGGTGTCGGAGTGAGGTGGAGAGCTGACGGAGTGAGGTGGAGAGCTAACTCAATGGTGAAACTTTCAGGAAATGGAGAGGAAAGCGTGCACGATACCGCAGCAGCGATATCATTTGGCCAGTGGGTTGCTATATGAGTTGGACAAACCTAAACCAATAACACAATAGATACTTGATTCATCCCCTGAGGGAAATAAAGAATAATAGTAATAATAATAATAATAATAATAATAAACATAAATAAATCATAAAATTAACAAAAAAACAGAAATATAATGAAGATAATAACAAATATATAATAACAATAATAATAAAAATAGTAATGCATCATATTAACGATCATAAAAATGTTTTAATGAAGAAAAAATATATAATAAAATATTAATAACATTAATAATTATTATTAATAATCTTAAGTAGATAAAAAATGATTAGAAACGAAAAATATTTATTTCGTATAATATAGGTTGTAACTTGTTGACCAGAAGGTTAAAAGTTTGGTTTGTTAATATGAATATTTGTCAAGGAAGAAAAAAACCCCACATATTTTGGCAACTTCACTAAATTTGTGACGCAACAATTTCATTGACCCACACCCACGCAAACATAAGATGCACAACATCACTAGTAGACCACTCATTTTAGTCCCTGTGTTTCAAAAGGAATCCTCTGAACAATAATAAATCAGCCCTTTTGGCTGGGGCTAAAAAGTGCAAAATAATCTGTGCCGTCAAACAGGAACTCTCGGCCACTTAACAGAACAAAAACACACCAAGTCACTGGTATGTCGAGTTATGTCGAGAATCGCACAAAAAAGGTCAAACAATAGCTTGAAGAATGAGCACTATGGCACTCGAGGGGGTTACTGAGGGTTATGGGAAACGGAAAAAACATGGAGGGGTGAGCCTCCTCATTAGCGTCCAAGGAGCAGGAACACAAACACACACACACACACACACACTACAAAGGAATGTGTTAGAGGACATTCTTTTTTACATAACACGTTCCTGAAAACATTGGCAGGAAAGCACAACGTGCATTTTAAGATGACATCGTCATTAAAATACCTCATTGCAAACAAACGAGGAGCGTACCTCCTGAGCTCGGTGATGAGCAGCACGGTGCAGGGGATGCCCAGCGTCATCAGGGACAGCGAGTTGACCACGGGCTTGATGAAGGCCAGTCCCGTGGTGATCCCGGACAGGATGCCCACCACCACCTTGAACCTGGTCCTGGATAATGTCCCAATTATTATTACATGTGAGTGCACTTGTCTAAAGGACAAGTTCTACAGTATATAAAGGATAGTGGCGTGCCCGAAGCTGAATCTAATTACACTTTAGGCCTGTAATATGCCATTCCACAGCCATGGGTCTCATATGAATGGTTTTTGTGTGTGAATGTGTGCACGTGTGTCTACAAAAGAATCTTGTTTTTTTTTAAAGGATTTTCTGGATGTCCCTATAAATCACCGATACCTGAATGTGTGTGTGTGTGTGTGTGTGTGTGTGTGTGTGTGTGTGTGTGTGTGTGTGTGTATAAAAAATTTGACATTTTAATTTCAACTAGGGATGTCACAGTACCGAAAATATGGTTGGTGATACCAATACTAAATCCAATGTACTTCACTTCAGCAAACACTCACTGTATTAAAAAAGCTTTCCGTGACCTACAAATACAACAGTGGCACAGTGGTTAGTAGTTGTAGTATTTGACTATATGAGTCAACTCTAAGCAATAATAAGCTTACATTAAGTAACCACTATTAACAACCACAGTAGCTTTAAAATGGCGGAATGTGTGAAACCCATTGCATGCGTTGAGTTATAATGATAACGTGTATTTCAGTATAAGGAAAATTGATATAACACTAGTTGATAAGTCTGTGGTGGCATGAATTGAGACCCCTTTGACCGTCCCCTGGTACCATTTGTTCATAGCGAATATAGCGAATGCAGACTTTTTGACTTACAAACTGAACATAATTACTGAGGACAAAGGAGAAATGGTCCGAGGAGAAACAGGCCAAGGCGTTCGGTACAATTCATATTGAATGTGACTGATTTACTCTTTGCATTCTTGTTAGAATTCCGTTCACAACGTGACTCTTACAAAACGAAATGGAACGACTTTTTACTGCGCCACTCGCCAAGAACCGAATCTACAAAAAAACACCACAAATTGTCCTGACTCTGGTTGGAACTGGTGAATTAGACCATTTGTCGCAGCCTTGCAATTTCGATCTTGCAACACAAGAGCCATTTTCCATTCTTTATTTTTTTCTTTCTTGAGTGGAATTCGAAAAACCTTCACGGCACACCTGGCCAGCTCTCACGACGCCGCGGCACGGCGGCGGAGAAACACTGCTGAACACTGAAACGAGCGCCGGCACTTTCTCCGAATTTCGCCGTTGACCTCGCTGAAGAAATCGGCTCTCGCGTCACCCCCCCCCCCCCCCCCGCACCACCCCACCAG
>OMKR01003280.1:6820-18371 GCA_900302355.1 Cyttopsis rosea
AAAAACGTCATAAACCACTTCCTGCTGTTCAGTCTTCCTCCCTCTTCTCTTTCCCACGTCTTCCTGCCCCTCACCCCTCTGCAAATCCCAACACAGCAGCAATGTAGATATATATTGTTTATATATTGTTTATATATTGTTATTTGACTATTTCTGTTTATATTTTTCACCCATTTGTGTATTTGGCAAATTATTATTATACTATTCTATTTTATTTTACTATTATCATTATTATTATTATTATTATTATTGTTGTTGTTGTTGTTGTTGTTGTTATTATTTTCAGACTGTTAAAGCTTTTTTTTTAATGCTAATATAAGTAAAAATTCACAAATTCACAATGGTTGTCAGTCGAGCATCTGAGCGCTCAACCCAGGTTTGCGATCACACACACGCACGCACACACACGCACGCACACACACGCGCACATTCAATACGAGATGTAGCAATACCTTCAATATCAGAAGCCTGGGAAGTTAATATTAACTTCTCTTCTGCTCTTTTTTTCATGTTTTCTTTGTGTGACTAAACACTTAGTGATATTACTTTCAGAATGTATTGTTCTATCAAAACAGGAAATAGAAACATCACTTCCTGTCACTCCATCGCTCAGCCTCCCCACACCCACACCCACACTCTTCTAATGTAATTGCTACAAACACAACATTTTTGTTATAAGTGTGAGTGAGTCTGAATCCACATTACCATTTTAGGGTAGTGTCCTGGCTAGTGTGTATACATACTGTATCATAATAATAGAATAAGTAGACGCAATATATAGTATTCATTGTCAAAGTCGTAGATTTCAGGAAATCCCCAAACCCCAAATAATTAGATGAAAGTGGAAGAAGAGGGTTGGTCTGGTTGTGGTGACTCACTAACTGTAGATGATAAAAGTCTCCATGGTACACTGAGCTGGTATTTTAAATTTGCCTTTGTTCTCCTATTATTATTATTATTATTATTATTATTATTATTATATTATATAGCGCTATAAACAACAACTACAGGGAGTCAACATTTTTGATTTGGGATAAGCAATGCAACCAGAAAATACTTTTCCCTGGAACTTGTGATTTGTGACTGAAAAACACATTTGAAAGAAAAAAGGCAGGGGAGAAATATATTTAGAAAGAACCATGTACATAAATTAAAATTAAGAATGAACAAACAGACATTATTATTATTATTATTATTATTATTATTATTATTATCTTATGAACATCAAATAATAAGAATCCTCATTCAGCTCTGAATACATCGGAACAAGACGACAGGCCTCCCTTCTTCCCGTCCCCTACTCCTGCAGGGGGGATTATTTTGGATTAATTGGACGGCTGGGGTTATTAATCTCTGAAAAACACAGTAAATCCCAGAGATTTACCCCCATCCCTCGTTCCTCTTATCCATTGCCCACGTGGCTCTCATCGTCTCTCCATTCAGGAAAAACGTGTCCCCTCTGAGTGTTCCTGCTCGGTTTATTGTATATTTTCCATATATTCTTTTTCAAATCTATCTATCTCTCTATCTATCTATCTATCTATCTATCTATCGTGTCCAACCGTAATTGTGGTATAAGCAAGCATCTTTTTAGGAGGTATACCAGAGAGACTTAAAGGAAAAAGCACATCTGTGCAGTGCCCAGGGTCTCAAAAAGCAAGAAAAACAGCCTTATTCTGTATTAAATGACAACATTTAACATTGTGAGTGACAACAGTAACATCATCATGTCATCATCATTCACTGTACATATTAGCTGCAGGAAGTTAAGCTTCATGTTGAGGGTTTTTTTTGTCTCAAAGTGTTGTTTCTCTTTGTCCAATCAGGCTGTAGGCGCCGTGACTCCTCCGTCTCCTCGCCTCCTCCACCTCCCTATGTCTCTTCATCGTCACGCTGCGGGAAAGATCACACAGATCTAAAATCCAAAACGGGCGAAAGAGGTACGATCATACGAGCAACATGACACACGGTCAGAACCTCACCGTAATAAATCTCTAATTGATGTAATCATGAGATAAGCCCCTCTTACTGGTGTGTATTTTAATGGTTCATCCTCCCCTGTCGCCTCTCCCCTTCCTGCCGTGCTCTCTTCCTCTTTCTTACATCCCTTCCCTTCCACACCACCCACTCTGTCTGTCTCTCACCCCAGGACGACTGTGAGGCCGACGCTGGCTGCCAGACTGAGGGCGGTAACCACGGCGACGACCGACACCAACAGGATTTCAGGGTGGACTCCAACAGGTGGGGAGGGCAGAGTGACCAGAGGCCGGTGGGTTTGGGCTGGCAGAGCTGTGACTTTAGAGAGAGAGAGAGAGAGAGAGAATAATAGTGAATATAGTGAAGGGGTCATTATGTCAATTTTTTTACGAGTAAAATAAGACCCGTCCATAGCCAATCATGATTTTTTTCACAAAATACACATATTCCAGAGCACCTGGACTCTAGAGCAGTGATTCTCTATCTTTTTCACACCAAGGACCCTCAATATGATGCTCATAAAGCCACGGATCCAATTTGAGAAGATTTAGTCTCTGGGGACCCCAATCTGAGAAGATATTTGTTGTTAGATATGATCATCATTAATCATCTCAATCAATCAGTCATTATCATACATTCTGATCGAGGCTATCTCTATTAGGCCGAAAGAGCCAACAGTGGGCACTGGCGTCAGAACTGGACCATGGAGCAACGGAAGAAGGTGGCCTGGTCCGATCAATCAGTTTTCTTTTACATCATGTTGATCGCCGGGTGCATGTGGGCTGTTTACCTGAGGAAGAGATGGCACTGTTTTCTGTGGTCTGTTCACAAATATCACAAATATAATGAATCTTTCACAAATCAGAAATGCACAGTACAGTAGTTTTTGAAATATTCCTGGTCCTGTGTGGTCAGTGTTATAGCATTTTAGGCCTGTTATTATAATCTAGTCCAAGTTTGAATAATAAAAGTACAGATCTAGACCTGGTTTTAGATGGTCTGCGTGTCCAAAAAAAAAAGTCTAAAAAGATTCCGAGGAATTTGAACGCACCATGAAAACTACGAATCGGAAGCAAACTTTAGCGTCGTCATATATGAGAGAGATCTGTAGGCCTGTTGCACTGTCCTTATCTGTCTATATGTTTCCATTTATTTCTATGCTTTATTTTTCTTTGCTTTTTTTTATTTTTATAAATGTATTTTATAGCTCATGTGAACCACTTAATTGCCTTTGTGTACGAAATGTGCTGTACAAATGACAGACAGATAACGAATAGACAGATACAGCATCGATAATTAAAAGCAGAAGAGTGATTGGATATTGAGTCTCGACGGCGTTAATAATTAAACAAAGGTGTAAAACTACAATTCCCGCAATGCCGTTATACACCGGACACGTGACCCGGCCAATCGGCTCTCGAGTTACTTTGTGGGCGGGGTCAGGGAAGCGGGTCCGTAAATGCGCGGCGTACTCTGCGCAGAACACCGCCAGCGTCCTCTGCGGAGTTACAGCGGTGAAGGTGAGTTTTATTTTCGTGTGATAAGCAAAACGGTTGCGCCTCTGGGTTCGTTCGGTCGTCGCAGAAGACCCACGTTGACCTACTTAATAACTGCGAACGGTCAGACGCGGCGAGCAAGCGGCTGCTCGGTGTCGCCGAGGCAGCCAAAACAGTCGCGTCGAACGGGAAAAAAAAATCGATAGGTATACTTTATTGCGGTGTCACAGCAGCTCGCATCAAAACAACAGCCAGAAATAATAGTTATAAGAATTAAAAATAATAATAATAATAATCAGAAAAATAATTGGCAATACCGTAATAAACCTAAAAACAGAGAATCGGCGCTATACAATCGACAACAAAAAACGCAAAAGCTAAAAACAAGCCAAAGAAATAGAAATAAATTGCAATCATACAACGAACCTGAAAATGAGAAAAAATGAGAAAAAAAGATGTTGCCCATCTCCAGTCACGATTTACATGATCTACACAACACAGTAATCATTTGCTTTATTAAAACCGCATTTTGTTGTATTTGATGGCGTTGTTGTAGTGCAGAGGATTTAGCATTAAAGGCCAAATTCACATTGAATGCAACTAAATTACACCTTTTACATTCCACGAAAAATAAACATTTTTGACAGTAAAGTAAAATATTTTTGTGATTCACAAATTAGCCTAGATAATTAGCTTTAGCAGCATTAAAGGTGCAGTGTGTAGAATTGAGTGGCATTTAGCGGAACGGACAGAAATGGAATATAATATAATATTCATAAGTATGTAATAACTAGCGTATAATCCCCTGAAAATAAGAATCGTGTTTTCGTCACCTTAGAATGAGCCGTTTATATCTCCACGGGGGCTGGAGCCACTTCCACGGACGCCACCATGTTGCACCTCCATGTTGCACCGCCATGTTTCTACAGTAGCCCAGAACGGACAAACCATACACTGGCTCTAGATGGGGACATCTCATTTTTCGCAAGTTTTGCAGCCGCAAGTTTTCTCCTACACGGAGGGGTATTAATTTGGTTACAATCTGTAAAATCACCGCTAGTGGCCGCTAAATTCTACACACTGCACCTTTAAGGTAATAATGCGTTAGAATAATGCGATTACTGAAAAGCCAGAGTTTACATGGCGAGTGGCGTAGTAGAGTTATTGACAGGAAATACTTGCTCGAACGTGGAATATAATATTCATAAGTATGTATTAATTAGTGTATGATTCCATGAAAATAAGAATTGTACAATCTACAGTAGCCCAGAATGGACAAACACTGGCTCTAGAGAGGGACTTTCTTGTTTTTCGCAAGTTTCACGGCCACCGTAGATTCTTTACACGCAACCTGCAACCTCAACGCTAGATGCTGCTAAATTCTACACACTGCAACTTTAAATGATTCTTGTGAACTCAGAACTCAGAGCCAACCAACTCTTCTTCTGACTCCAAGATGGTCCAGCTGCCGACCTCTTCCTGAGGCCCCTATAGTTCTGTGAGCCAATGGGGTTTGACCATGACCTTCCTCCAGGGGCCCCAGTTTTGTGAGCCAATGGGGTTTGAGCATGACCTCCCTCTTGAGGCCACAGTTCTGTGAGCCATTGGGATTGGAGCATGACCTAGCTCCTGAGGCCACAGTTATGTGAGCCAATGGGATTGGAGCATGATGATGAGTGAAAGTTTACGTACTCAAACCCCATTGGCTCACAGAACTGGGGCCTCAGGAGGGACGTCACGCTCAACCCCCAGTTGCTCACAGAACTAGTTTTTGCTCTGAATCAAATGTTTTATGGTCACGATTCATCTGCTAGTTGGTTGGCTTGGTCCCAGGCTTAAAACTGTTTTTATAAGGATTTTCTGAAATGTCAATGAAAATGAATGGGAAATTTACTTCCGGAACCGGAGCCGGGAGGGATGTCTGCAGCTGGACCCTTCTCTCTGACTCTCATTCATCGTTCAGGAAGTGAATCAAATTATGAAAGAATCAGAAAAATGAACGACTCTTTTTACTGAGTGACTCGAGTCTCAAAAAAGTGTCGAACCCTTCATCACTAACTAGCTGCTACCCTACGCTCACACCAGAAGTGATTTTATCGCTGTCACTTGTGGACGTTCCTATTCAACTCAACTCTGACTCATTGCCATAGCAGCGTAAACAGATTAATGTGCACATAGCTGCATTCATTTATTGAGATGTTGTTTGCTAATATATTCACATATATCACAGTAGTCAAAATCATATAAGGTTTTTTTTTTTAAATCCTTGCAGATTAATTTCTCAAAAAATATCTCATGTTCTGATCATGTGATTTGTGCTATATGACACCAGGTAATGCTGCTTAAAATGCTTTTAATCAAACTGTGTAAGACATCTCCACGAGAACTGAACTTCAACAGATCGAACTTGGATTTTCAAATGTTTACTTCAGTGCATCATGTAATAAACCTCAACCAGGATCCCGACTACCACCCAAATCTTCTTCAACACATAATTTTTTTCATAAATGAACAGCATAGCGTTGCATCATAAAGTACGGGGAAACCGGCTACCACAACCATGAGCTTTTCCTCCATTTTGGGAACAAAAGTTTTGTCGGAAATAAAGTCCAGCGGAAATGCATCATTGCTGCACCGCCTCACGGCTAATTAGTGTAAAGATGAACTCCGCTCAACTCCCTCCCGTCCCAAGTCTCCGACATCGTGTCAAATGGTCTGGTTGCCACCTCCCGTTGGAAATGAACGGCTTCCGGCTGCTTTGTTGCTTCTGGTGTGAGCATATGGTAATACTGTGACCTTGGTTGTCAAGGGTTATCAGGTTTGACGACTGACGACCACTGAAATCTTAATCTGCAGAAGAGAACAAGTATTTCGATTTAGATGGGAAGAGTGATTGTTACAGTGATTATTACGGTGAGCAGTAAACATGAAAACCCACGATAGCAACTTCAGAGGATTTATTGTAGCACGAATACACAGTAGGTTGAGCTTTTCGCTTCTACCAAATTGATGCAAGTGGGAAATATCAAATCACGAACAAAAACATATCGGAATGGCTATATTTCCTGATATCTGCCCCGTCTTAAGACCCATGTTCTCAAAATGTCTCTCTTTAATCAATGTCATAACAGAATCTGGGGTACCTGTGTGGAGTCTGAACAGAGTTTTGAGTCACAGATGCAAGTGAATAGCATAGTTTCTTCTTCTTTAAACCAGTGCAGTTATTTTAAGGTTACTTCTCATAAATATTGTTTACAGACTTGTTTCTACCCCGCTCTTACTGATAAATATAATTGAAATCTGCTGACAGCGCGTCTGTAAGCTGTCCTCTTAAGTTAATGTGTACTTCACAGCCTTTTATTTGATGTAGCTGGTTCCTCCACTGACCTCAGCTAAAGCCCGGCTACCTGCTATTTACCAGATCAGTTTCTGTATTGGCTGCTGGACACGAATGTTACTGTGCTCATGTCAACATACACGTTCAAATTATGCATGGACTGTTATCATAGGAGATCAGATTATTGTTTTCATTTGTACAAACGACCAAACTGGCAGTAATAGTCAAATATATAGAATTATACAAAATGCACAGGATAAGTTATTATTTGGCATAAATGATAAATTATTGCCATGCAATTCTAAAGTTATTTCAGTTTCTACAGTGGGGCTGACACCGCCTTGCGTCGCTGTTAATTGAATCTAGAGTTTGACGAGCGACGCCCGACTATAGCTTGATGGAGTGAAGCGCTGGTTTTCCTTCTTTGCCGATAACAAAACAGAGTTCATCAAAAATTATGGAGCATATTTTATTTTGAGGAAAAAAATATTGCGATAATTATCGTTATCGTTTTATCGCCCAGCCCTAATTCAGAATATTGCATCTGTCATGTAAACACCTTATCCAGGTTATTTAAATCGAGTTAAACTCGAAGTAGGCGCAAGCACGACTCAATTAACAGATCTGGATTTATCCTCAATCATTCGATTTATTGTGGCATGTAAACACCTTAACCCGGATTTGATCAGCAGATCCAAACTCACCCAGCGAATCCACCACATATATTTGACCCGGAAAGAGTGGTTTGGGCACCATGGCAACTGCGGGTAAACACGCACACTTTTGGTCGGAAAGTGAGAACGTTTTTTTCATGAGGGAGATGAATATTGTGAAATATTTGAACGGGCGCAAAAACTGAAATGGGGAAATATTGAAGAAAGTGTTAGTTCAATAGTTGACTACACCACACGCCACATAAACTCTGTTTTTTCAGTAATCACATTAAACTCACAGTTTAACATTTAATTTAATCACACATTTAATTCCCCTCTGTGTAGGAGAAGCTACGGTGGCTGCAAAACTTGTGAAAAGCGCGAAAGGCCCTCTCTAGAGCCAGTGTTTGGTTTGTCCGTTCTGGGCTACTGTAGAAACATGGCAGTGCAACGCGGCAGCGTCCGTGGAAGGGGCTGCAGCCTCCATGGAGATATAAACGGCTCTTTCTAAGGTAACGAAAACACTATTCTTATTTTCATGGGATTATATACTAATTAATACATACTATGAATATTATGTTCCATTTCTGCAAAGTCTGTTCCGCTAGATGCCACAAAATTCTACACACTGCACCTTTAACCTGAATATTGATCTTAATCTGGGTATTGAGTCTGTGTGGAAAGATTATTCATATCGATTTACACAGCTGAAACTATCGATAGTTGAAACGATCATTTTCCTTTGTTCCAGGCACGCACAAACCAAAGTCACGTACAAACAGGATTCTTCTACATGATGATCTGCCGATAGACGTTCATCACCCGTCCTTCTCCACTTCAACTTAGATTTCCAGATACTCTCACCACCGTCTTGAATAATCTTATTTTGTAGCACTGGTTCGCTCAACTTGGTCCTGTCCCAAAACCCACTTTCCCGGCATTCTCCCAACAAAAGTCACAAGCCCTCGGTCAGCGGCATGTATCAGATAGTCCCTGGAGGTCCTGCCGACCAGGCCGCTGCCACCATAGGCTCCACGGGTTCGCCTCTGAAGAAGAAACTGGGCCGGGACGGACGGCCCCTGGTGGTGGCGGGTATGCTGGGCTGCGTACTGGTGTTGGCCGCTGTGGTCTCCTGGTGCTACTACTCCGCCTCGCTCCGCAAAGCCCAGCTGCTCAAGACCGAGCTGCTGGAACTCAACAAGGATGGCTTCATCATCCGCAACCCAGGCGGGGTCGTGATCTTCAGCATGGCCTTCAGGTGAGTCGACTGTACCTATCTATATGTGTCCTTATTTAAAGTACTGAAGATTTCATACAATCAGTCTCATGAGCTATATAAAAAGCCTACGCATTGCAAACTTGGGTCTGGTTATTCATGGGCTGCAGTAGCTCCAGAGTTGAGAGGTCGTCTGGTAACTGGAGGGCTGGTGGTTTGATCCTCGACTCCTCCTGGTTAATTTGCCAAGGTGTCCTTGAGAAAGACACGAACCCCTAATAGCTGCCAACGAGCTGGTTGTCTCCTTGCATAGCTGACACTGCCTTTGGTGTGTGAATGTGAGGCATGTAACATGAAAAGCACTTTTATTGGCCTTTGTGGCTAGAAAAGCGCTATATAAATGCAGATGCGTGCACTCCTACAGTAAGTTGGAGGAGGTGAAATGCACCATTCTCCACGAGGGGGCAGTAGAATACAAATCTGATCTGGCTCGTAGAATAACATTGCAATAGACAACAATCACAAATTAACATATCAACTGTTGAGCAATGTGCCATCTTGATAGACGGATGAATGTTATAGATAGATGGATGGATAGATGGCTTGAACGAGTCTGCCCGTCTTAAGTACAAATGTTGCTCTTTGCTCTTTGGCTGCTGATCGGTGCCAAGCCGGCCTGTTTCCACTTTGTGGATAGATAATGGCCAGCTTGTTGCTAGACAAGCACATGATTACTGATTCGGTCATGCACTAATAGCTCTCATGGGCAGTAGGAATGGTGCAATGTCTTGCCTTAGTGAATATAATGATTGTGTATTATTCACAGCATTTTGAATAGAGGGAGAATATTTATCATAAAAAAACTTTATCAATCGTGCCTTTCTATCTTTCTCATTTGACATTTCCGTGGCACACAATGGGGCGGTTTTGCGGACACAGATTGGGCCTAATTTTAGACTAAATCACACTTTTAATCTGGACTAACGAAATGGTCTTTCTCAGTCATGGTTTAAAATAGTCTCAGACTTGCCCTTATCTTGGTTTAAAAAATCTGATTCCAGAAGAAAGATTAGAGCTAGTCTAGATCTAAGTGAAGGTTTAAATTAAACCTGGCCAGAGGGAGGTTTATTTTTGGATTAAGAATTCTGAATTAATTTAAGTAGGATTATTTTTTTCCTGATTTAGATTAATTGTTAAAGTGTCATTGCAAAAACAACAGATTATATTTATTTGTATTTTCTTATTTAAAGAATCTCTCTAATCCTTCCAGGTCTGGCACTTTGGACCTGGACTCGTGCTCCAAGGAGGGCAGCATTCTGAGCTGCGGTCGCTCAGATTTGGGAAAGGTGAACTTCTTCATCCAGACGGTTCGAGACAAGGACACGGTGATGTGCTACCGCGTCCGCTGGGAGGAGCTGGAGCACGAGCAGCTGGTGGAGCACGCCATGGCCTACAACGACTCCCACTGGTACGGCGGGGCGGAGCTGGCCACGCAGCACTGGCCCATCCAGGTGCAGGGCGAGGAGGAGCCACGGCCGTTCATCACCAGCGACGTCTACTCCAACCGTGACGCCTTTGGGGGAATCCTGGAACGCTATTGGCTGTCGTCAAACGCCACCGCCATCAAGATTAATGACTCCGTGCCGTTCCATTTGGGCTGGTCGGAGAAGGAAAGGACGCTGCGGTTCCAGGCCCGGTACCAGGAGCCGACGTACCGACCTCCAGAAGGACACCGTGCGCTGGCGGAACTCAGCTACAGAGTGTGCGTGGGCTTCGACGTCACCTCCATTCACAAATACATGGTGTGTGTGTGTGTGTATGTCACTTAAATGAAATTAGATGGATCGATACTTCATTCCCAGAGGGAAATTGCAATATCCCAGCAGCTCACATCAAAAATAGGCAGTAATAATAACAAACAATAGAATACAAATTATGAAAATAAAAATATAAAGAAGTGTCAATATTACCCAATAATGTATCTCTTTTCCTGGTGTCAACAAAGTCAGTAATTAATGACATTACATTGTTATTTATGAGATGCTTTTGTCCAAAGTGACTTAAAATAGATAGATAAATATAACTGAACTAAGTGAAATACAAAAATAAAAGATAAAAATGGATAAAATGTCCAAAATACATACAGATACATATAATTAAAGCCCAACCGATGGGTCCGATGCCGATTGGAAAAATTACGACACATCCACTGCATAGCTACCGAGGTGGTCAAAAAAAGTCGATATATAATGGCCAATACATCGGCCAAACGGTCAGGCTCTACATACAATAACCTATGAAATAACAGTGAACCAATAAGTACTTTTTGTCACAGCCTAATCTTCTATACGAATAAGTTGCTTCAGTATGGTTGGAGGGGAAAAAAACAACCTATAATACATATTTAATAATACCTTTTCTAAAATAAATTAATGCTTTTAGATATTTAAAATGTTTCATACTTTCCCCCCCTGTTGTACTCCAGTAACCCTCCAGTAACTATCTTTTGTCCCAGGTACGCCGGTATTTCCCGAAGCCCATCCAGGTTCCCGACCCCAAGGTGTTCCGGCAGCCGGTGTGGTCCACCTGGGCGCTCCACAAGACCTCCGTCACCCAGGAGAAGCTGCTGCAGTACGCCGCCGAAATCACGGCGCACGGCTTCACCTGCTCGCACCTGGAGCTTGACGACCGCTACACGGCCGACTACGGCGAGTTCGACTTCGACCCGCAGAAGTTCCCCAACGCCAGCGGCATGTTCGACAAGCTCCGCCAGGACGGCTTCAGCGTGTCGCTGTGGACGCACCCCTTCATCAACTACGACTCCATCAACTTCGGCGTGGCTGTGGAGGCCGGTCTGTTCGTACGCGAGCCA
>OMKR01003308.1:1478-13981 GCA_900302355.1 Cyttopsis rosea
TTAATGAAATTGACCCACTTCAGACAGAATATCACTATATCAGCAAAATCTGCTAAACTTGTCGGCAATAAAGGGCTCTTGAAAGTGATGTGACTGTGACCTAATCTTTCAGCAGACAATTGGAATGTTGAAACTGGTTTCTCTAACCAGTTTCCAGGAACAGAACACTGATAGCAGGACAGCACCCCTCCCAGGACTCAAGAGGTGAAAGCATAGATCCCTGAAGGGTTTCGAACTCTGCTACACCCTGTGATGCTATTAACCATTTCTGGCTCCTCAGCCAGGATAAATAGACTAGAGCAAGAGTGATATAATAAACGGTGCTTGTGTTTGTACAGCTGAGACTCCCCACAAGATAGAGACCTTACCAACCAAACCCCTGCTGAGGACGAAGCCAATCTGACCAAATGCCTTTTGTCTTCCTGGGCCGAGGAACATTCCTGAGACGACATTTGCATGCGCCTTAATTTGTGTTTAAGTTAAAGTGGGAAATAAATTAAACTGATGTAGGAATTAATTGGTAATCACAATATCCTTTTCCTCCAGGTGATTTTATGAATATGAATCAATTCATGTCACCATAGGATCAGAATTGCCTAAGTTACAAAAATTAATTTTAATGTGTTTTGCCATGGTCACATTTGTCTCCCTCTTGAGTTCCCAAAGAGAACTGCATCTCTCAAACAAAGATAATGACATAATAAAGTGTTTTATATTCTTCTTTACCGTGGATTGATAGTGTAAACATTTGATAACTCTTAATAACTACAGAATGGTTTGAGAATTGAATTTTGAATACTGCAATATTCTTTTCCATGTATGTATGTAATTATCCACAATTAATGTTTGAAAGTAATGTTAACCATTTAACTTATTGGGTAAGGATTCTTCTTCACTTCTCTGCACGTTCAATTATTTAAACAGTCCTAGAGAATAATCCCAAAACCCCAATGGTTGACGCTAACCTAAACTCCGCCCCTCCGCCATCTTGAAAGGGGAGGCAACTCTAAACTACACCTCTGCTATTGGTTAAGTAAAATAAAACAAACCTCTGCCATCTTGGAAGGGGAGGTCCCCAAAACTCAGGCTCTGTACCTTGACTTTAAAAGCAGCCTGCGGCCATTGTGTCGTTGAGTTGGTCTCCACCACTTGGATCCCATAAGTATCCAACTGAAGAACCGTTTCTCTTTCCTTTCTATTGTTTGAATTTTATATTGTTAAACTTTGTGTTTTTGCTACATCTGTAGCAAAGTATGTGTTTTTCCATTTTGAACCACAAAAGACTCCTACCTGGCTGAACATTGTTGAGAGTAGACAAGTTATGTTCACTGAACTAACCACCACCTCCGAAAGGACTAAAGAACCACCACCGTTTCCAGAGAGCCGCATCAGTTCGCTTTGAACGACTCCGTGAAAATGAGTCACCGCCCTCAGAAGCAAGCACTGCGAGCGGACCCGGAGGATCGACAGCCGGAACCTTCGCAAACCGGAGAGAGAGCCGCTCGCCTGGGCTCTTCCACCCGGTATCGCTGGAAGCCACCGGCAGACAAGACGTGGAGGGCGGGTCCCCGCCATGGAGACACCATGGCGGACCGATTCAATCGGTTCATGACTCAAAATGAATCCTTTTCTTAAAAAGCCTCTAGTTGCGTTTGTCACATCATTTGAGAAGAGTCATTTAATCCGATCCCATTATTTGCCAATGAGTTAAAAGTGCCCATCTCGGGGAGAATTCTTTATTTGCTTGGTTTATTGCTTCATCATATTTTCTTTACTATTATTCATTTGTTTGTTTTCTTTTTTTTAGATGTGTTGTATTTTTCATTTATTCATTTGGTTAGTGTGATAAAATAAATCTCATTCGGTAAGAAAGAAGACCTTGTGTCTGTGCTCCTTAAAAGTGAGTTCTGATGTAAATGTATCGAAAAATTCCTTCAGAGACATCAATTATCACTATAATTTGGTTTAATTGAATCTTTTCCAACTTTAAAAAGATCAAAGGAGGCCCTGCAGGACTGCTTCCAGACCATGGACTGGGAACTGTTCCCGGGGGACCACAAGGAGGACATAGAGGGACTTTCCCATTGCATCACAGAGTATATTCGTCCTCAACAGAAAGAAAAGGGCTTTCATGGCAAGAGACAGGGAGGAGGTCAGGTCAGTCCAGAAGGAGCTGAGGAGAGAGCTGAGGAATGCCAAGAACAGCTACAGGGAAAGACTAGAGGGCAAGCTACAGCAGAACAGTGCCAAAGAAGTGTGGGATGGGATAAAAAGGATCACTGGACACAAACAACCAGGTCCAGCCGTGGAGGGGAGCCAGGAATATTCTGTGTTGTGCTGGTGGTCGACAGCACATCATGTCGTGTGAAGGACCTTTCGTTGACTGCTACACGGAAGGTGAAGGTGTCTGTAGACAGGAGGAGGACGACCTCCGAGACGGTCGCCATTGACGTCTGAAGAGGTCCCTCTCGCCAAACTGCCTCGGAGGTAACGGGGGTATACCGACCTTCTGTGTAAGAAGAGTAGCTGGATTAAGAACGGTTTGGGTGCTCTGGATCTGTGGAGCCCGGTGTCAATGGCCTGGCATTGACCTATGCGGGCTTTGTTTGGAGACGGGCTTTCCACTCTGGATGCAGCTAATCTCTTCTTCGTAGGCTTCGTTCTGCACACTGAGAATCACCCAGTCTAATTGCTCTTTGGGTAGGGGCTTGCTGCAGGCGTGCCAGCTGTGACAAGGGCCGTTCTCGGATGCTCGGGTGAAGGAGTGAACAAAGTGCGAGAGAGACCTCCAACAATGGAAACCCTCGAAACGTGCACTACCAAGCCTGGCTGAACGGCGCGTGACACAAACAGTAACCTCGGGGCGTAGCTCCACATCGGCTCCGGGGTTGATGAGGTTTGACATTTTGTCTCATTTGACATGTAGCTCAGCCTCACTTTGCTATTGGAGAATAGTTGGACACTGTCACTGTCCAACTTGGTGTCCAGCTCCTGTGAGATGACCTCTGTCATCTTGACTGCTAGTACGGCTGCACCAAGCTCAAGTCTGGGGATGGTGAGGTCGGGTTTGGGGACTAGCTTCCCCTGGCCCAAGATAAACCTCAATTCGCTGACCTTCCGCGTTAGTCACCTCAAGGTATGCGACGGCACCGATTGCCTTGGTGGACACGTCGCAGCTCTGAGCTTCAAAGATTAGCAGTGTTGTGTACATCCTGGGAATCTTCAACCCCTGGAGATCTTGTAAGGAGTTCCTCCACCTCAGCCACTCCTCTTGTTTCTCGTCTGGTAGTGGGGCGTCCCAATCGCTGCCAGCAAATTTCTCATCTGGTAGCGGGGTGTCCCAAAGAATTTCCCCCGGGAAATTAAAAGTATCTCTCATCTCATCATCTCATTTGCTGCCAACAAATTTCTCGTCCGGGGAGGGGCGGTTGTGATGAAACATCTGCTGAATGTTGTCCATGATCGCGACTGGCTCGGTCCTGAAGCGAATTAGGACCCTGTTGTACTGCGCACTTGAGTTGAACAAGACCCTGATCTGTCCTGGTCTTTGGGGATGATAGATTAGATACCAGCGCTTCCCGCCATCTTTCAGCGTGAGCGGCAGGGTCAGCGTGTCCACTGCTAAAGATTTCCTTCATGAATCCCACAAAGTGGCCCCTCATATCTGGCTTCTCCATTAGAGTCCAGTGGGGCGACGTAAGTTGGCTGAGGACCTGGTCCCGATTGCTGAGCAGATGTGGTCTGGGATTGCAGGATGGTTCCTTAAAGAACTCTCCATTCATGATGCCTCGTTCTCGACTGAGGGTGCAAGTTTTTCGTCGTCGACTGAGTTGGTTGAGGACGAGTTCTCCTACATTTTTGCACAGTTCATGTTGTCCCCCTGGGAACTTCTCTTCGGGTAGAGAAGCAGGGTGGTCTATGTAGTGTGTTGAGCCGGTCGTAGACTGTGTAGCCTCCGTAGGCTGTGTAGCCTGCTCCCTGCCATGTGCTGTGGCAGGTGGCCCACCCCCACAGACCTCTGCACAGTTCGCTGTGTATGTCTGCTTTCTCTCGCGCATTGGCCCCCCTGCCGTGCGCGGTGGCGTCTCACTCCTTGCTAGGTGTGGTGTGTGACCTCTCCCAGGGAGGGGGACCGGCATGGAGAGTTGTGATGTGACGGTCGCTGTCGCACTCTGAGCAGCGGATGTTGGCTTTGCAGTCCTTAGCTTGATGGGTCATCGAGGCGCAACATCTGAAGCATATGCGATATGCGTCCTCAGAAACGTTCTCTTCTACATAAGCGCTTTCCTTCTGAAAGTCCTGCACGTCCTGAGGGAGTGCGGCATTCTGTGGATAGGGCACTGCTTGTCGGGGCTTGTTGGGGCCTTCGCGGGGCCGCCCTTTAAGCTCCAGGGCAGCCTCTGTGACTTCCGTTTTGCTGACGGAGGCACTGATCCTCACTTTCCCGGGCCTTGCCGGGGATTCCTCGGCCTTGGGTTCGCCTCTGGCACCATGGTCGGTAGCCAAAGATGGGGTCCGTCGTCATGTCTGCTTGGTTCAATATGAACTCCACAAAGTACGTCAATGGCGGGTACGGCACTTGGTACTTCTTTTTGTAGTCTGTGCCTCGGGTTCTCGATTCCTATTGCAGGTGGAGCAGAAATTTCTCTACGATGGGATGCACCCCGCTAGCCGTGTCGACATAGCAGAGGCCGGTCCCTTCTCTTTTCGCCGATTGCACTTCACAGAGGATATCTGTGAGTTCTGTGAGCCCCTCGACGTCCTTGTCCTGGAGTTCCCGGAAGTTTCTCAGCCTGACGAAGCCTAAGCCGGACTGTTCTATGGCTTCGAGAGAGCCATACTTTATGTACAACCATCGCCACACCATGTCCAGGCCAACCTCAGGGTCGTTGAGGTTCACTGCTCTGATCCTCTCGATGCAGCTCTGCGCAATCCCGGTAGGCCACTTAATGAGTCGATTGAGCACTCCCCAGGGGTTGAGCCGCAGCCTCTTCAGGGCGTGCTGAAAACTGGCCTTCCATGGCAGGTAGTTTTCTGTCCAGTTGTCAAAAGCCATCAGCCCCGACGAATAGTGATTTTGGCGCTCCATGAAGGAGCAGAGATCGGCCGGCCCATTAGCCGCAGGTCTGCTGCGGTTGGGGGGGGATCATCGTTGATGTGGGAGGGGCCCGTGGCGTGGGGTCTCCTTTAGTGTTGAGCTCTGGGGGGTGCTGCGACCATGCCTGTGTCTTTGTAATATCGGGTGTGGGCAGGAGGAGGTAAGAGGGTCTGATCGAGGTGGGGATGTAGGGAAGTGTGTGTGTGTTGGTCGGGGGGGGCCTGGAGTTGTGGAGTGTCCCTCGTGTGCCTGGTGGCCTGCTCGTCTCGTCGCTGCGAGGCATCCCTTGTCTCGCTCCTTGTCGATGCATGCCACCTCTAGCTCCATCTTCATCTTCATTCGGTGGTCCACGTAAGCGACCCTCGCACGAGCCACTGCCGCTTTTTCACTTGACCTGATGGACCTGCTGCCAGACAACTTTATGGGGAACCCGTCTACTACAGACTGTTCTGTACTGCCCCCTATGTCCTTTGGCCCCTACCCCCAAACGGGCTGCCTGCCAGGGCCTGGGGGTTCCGAGGGGCCTGGGAGTTCCGAGGGGCCTGGGAGTTCCGCCATCCTTGCCAGCAGCAGGTGAAGGCCTTGAGGTGAAGTTAGTCTTTTCACTCTTCTGTCCCCGCCACGTGAAGAGGTACGTAACTATACAGCGAGCTAAACACACACAAAAGTACCCCGAGAACATATACACACATACAGTGGTGTGAAAAAAAGTGTTTGCCCTAGCAAGTCCACACACCAGCAAGTCCACCTCTGAATGGCTGAAGAAAAACAAAATTGAGACTTTGGAGTGGCCTAGTCAAAGTCCTGACCTGAATCCTATTGAGATGCTGTGGCATGACCTTAAAAAGGCGGTTCATGCCCGAAAACCCTCCAATGTGGCTGAATTACAACAATTCTGCAAAGATGAGTGGGCCAAAATTCCTCCACAGCGCTGTAAAAGACTCATTGCAAGTTATCGCAAACGCTTGATTGCAATATATATATATAAGCAGCTGATAGTCATTTACAATACGCATATTATGCCTACCCCCAGACTGTAGTAAACCAGCAGACAGTCAGAGGAGGGAAGAAACACACCCACCAACGCGGGGCCGCCGCTACGTACCCACGCATCACGCGCTGTGCATAGGGCACCAAGTGCCGGAGGGGGCCCCTAACGGAGGCGTAACTACCATATATGCAGGTAATGCAGCTGCATTGGGGCCGTAACAGTTGAGGACCCGCACACACGGGCTCCTTAATTTGTCTCTAATCTCGCCACTATCGTATCATAATGGATCACCAGCACTGAGGCTACAGTATACACGCGGCCACTAAACCATATTTCTAATACTCTGAGCCAAGTCAACTGCTCCATGGTGTCACATAATTGATGTCATTCATTCACCAAATAAATAACAAGACAATAACATAGTTTATTGACTCATACCTCTATGTTACATTTCTAAATTAAGTTTAACTAACAATTAATGGGATCATTCTGGGTTATGGACATGCGTACTACCTACTGCGGAGCAAAATCAACACAGAAGAGTTAAGACAGCAAGTAAATGAGAAACAATGGAGTACAAACACAAAAACGGGTTTCAGAAGCGAAAATTGAAAGAAGCAGCCGAGAAAGAAAAAGCAAAGCTTCTAAAAATAGGTAGTTTCTTTAAAAAGAAAGACGACAAGCACTCGTTGTTCCACTGGAGACTTGTGAAAAGCCCGGAGTGAAAACACAGTGAAAAGCCCGGAGAGTCCACCTATGATGTAAGCAGAACTTATTTATTACTTATTTGATTAATAATCAACCTTCACCAGTGGCGTCGTTGGGGGTGGGCATCCGGGGCTACAGCACCGAATGTTTTATAGCCCTGGATCTAAAGTAGCCGGCGGAGAGTGAGCGATCGGGACCTGTCTCCCATGTGTAATTTACGCCCGCGATCTCTGTCTGCTGCTCGTCCCCGTTCTTCTAAATAACACATTGAGAACATTGTGTTTTTTATTTTTATTTTTATTTTAGATTTATATATTATTTTACTCTGTTTTATTTTACTTTTTATTCTACTCTGAAACAAACCCCCCCAGGGACCATCTAGTAGTTAGTAGTTAGTTCTATAGTGTAATATATACTGTTATTGTATAGTTCTGGTTTTTTGATTTGTAACATTGACATTTGACTTCATGACTTTGTATATTGTATATTTGTTCATTGTAATAAATGATTCTATCAGACTCCTGGCTCCAGACTCTGGCCTCTCCTCGCACATCTCATCCTTTGATAAACTAACTCATTGTTCACCGTTGCTGCCCACAGTTCTCAGGGCAGCAGCAGACTGTTCCACATCGCAGCTCTGTGTACTCACCGCTCGCTGATGAGAACTAAAGGTTTTACCTTAGAAAGAGCCTCTGCACAGAACGAAATTAAGTGTTTTAAGTTGAGCGCAAAGGCTCACAGCAAGAACAGACAATAACAATACAATACAATAACCTTGTGTGTGTGTGTGTGTTTGACAAGCTCTCTTTGTTTGAACCCTTTTACACTTCCCTTCTTTAAACCCTGCTCTTGAAGAAAATTGACAGAGTTCAAGTATAACAACGATAAACTAAGCGACAGAATGTTTTCTCCGCTAGAGCACAAAAGTGATCCAGAAGAAACAAACTAATCCAAGCGATGCCTCCGAGCCATCAAACTGCTGTAATGCCATTTCCAGAGCTGAGATAAGATGTGTGAAACTCTTTCTTTCTACTGGGAGAAAAACAAAGGGCTATAAAGGGCTGTTTTTGTCAACCACAATGTGCTGGAGGGATGGAGATGTAATGATGCCACGGGGCATGTCTTTCGCAACATCTCTCTTTCTCCCTCCCCCTCACTCATCTCTCTGCACTGTTTTCATTCCCCTGCCATTTAGTCCCAGAGCAGCGCGAGGTGGGCACAGCTGTAAGACAGGACTGCATGCCAACATATCACAGTCCCGTCTGTTTCTAATTGTTATACAAGTTGTCTCTTTGTTCGCTTGTTAATGAACAAAATATTTTTAAAAGTGAGATATTTCTATGGAATTTCACCAGATTTCCTGAAAATCTTCCTCATGCAAAGAGGAAATTATTCGATTTGGACACCATACAGTAGCAATACATTATATTTTGCACCTCATACACAATTCCTCCATCAGTGTTACGTACCCAAAAACTCGACACAGGGCTGAACCTCTGATTTACCGTAGATGTTACTGTGCTGTATATCACTTGTATGGATGAGTATCACTGCCTGGGCTGAGGTTTAATCAGCACTTTCTAGTTATTCAGGTTTTGCTCCAGCATTGTGAGTGTTGCTGCAGAGCTCTGGGCCTACAGCCGCCCCATTATGAGCAGTGCTATTATTGTCTGGACAAAAATGATTTGTCTCCATGCTGCTACCCACTTTAAGAGCCCGTGTCATAGCAATATCCAATAAAGCACGAAATGAGAGAATCCTGGAGCAAAGCCACAGGAGGACACAATTAAATTGATGCTGCTTCTGCTAAAAGGTCTGCAGGCTGCACCTTGAGCTCCTCTGTCTCACCATCTCACCATCAGCTGCGCTGTATTTTGTATTTTTGCAACTTGCCAAAATGTACCAAATGTAGCAAATAAATTGTAACAAAATTATGTCTTTGTAATAACACCCGCATTTTGTAATGTATCTTGTAATAATTCAACGCTTTACATAATAGCAAATCAAAGGTGCTGTCTTTACTTATATTAAGTGTTATGCATGTGATTTTGTTTATATGTCTGTGTGAGCCTTCTAGTGAAATGTAATCAACTTGTAAAGGTTGACAGCAAAAGACAAACTGTTGAGACAAAATTGCTGTGTTATTACATAATGGGTTGAATTATTACGTATTCATCATAAAAAAATGTTTAAATAAAGATCAAATGTGGCATTATTACATTGTTATTATACAGCTCAATCCCGCTTTTTTGCAGGGGGAAGATGCATGTGGGAGCACAGAAAGGCAATCAGCCAGGAGCATGGTAATGAGCGAGCCTCAAACTCGACACTCCCACACTCCCACACTCGGCCTCGGACAAAAGTCCTCACACCCAGCAAAGGCCTGAGGCCCGCTGACACACATGCATCCACAAACACACATAACTGTGAGTGCACGCAACCCCCCACACCACCCCAGGTGCAGGCAGTCAAAACAGTATGTGTGTATAATTGATGAGTGCAGCAGTTGGGGAGTACGTGAGAGAGCCCAGGGAACCCTCGCATCTAAACTGGCATTCTGCCGACCTTTCACAGCTGCTCGCATGTGAGTTTACATGTGTGTGTGTGTGTGTGTGTGTGTGTGTGTGTGTGTGTGTGTATGTAAGTTATAAGTGTGTAAGTGTGTAAGTAATAGATCGCATGGACTGCGATCTATTACTCATGGGACTGATCGTCAGATCTCGAAATCCAATCAAAGATTCTGCATTCATGCCAAATCGCAGAGGAAGTGACGACGCGGCGCTTCCGTCCCGCCCCTGCACGGGGGTATATAACCACAGCTCGGCATCTTTTCTTACTTTGCGTAAGAAGAATCCTACTTCAGAACTTCCGTGCCGAAATGTTTGTACTGTGAATCACATGCCCCACTCCCCGACACCACCACTTTAAGTGCGCAGCAGATCCCCGTTATAAATGCTGGCTCGCTGCACACGAGGCCCCAGAGTACCACAAAGCACCGTTTCCAATCCAAGTCCGATCACATATTCGGCAATAAAACATGCAAAATAAATCCGGGTCTCCCATTGTGTCATTCTATACCAGGAAGGAATTTCTATTAGAATATATCGCCTCCGAGGCAACAATTGGCCATGAGCGGGCACACACCCGATCTATTGAGCGGCCAGGCTCGAAGGGCATACACGACGGACCCGCGGGTCCGCAGATTGAACGGGCACCCGCCCGACCTGTCATGTGCCTGTCATGTCAGGCATCCAGGCTTAAGGCACATGCAAGTGGGCACTCGCCCAACCTGGGTTGCACCAGGCCGGTGCTGTCGCAATGCGCAAGGCACACGGACATTACAGCAGATACTTTGTGGTGCTGAAAAAAGAGGGAAACTTTCACCCGAAATTTCAGATGCTGACCACATGTCAATTGGTGAGATTTATTTGACAAAACGACTGGTTTGTGAAACTAGATCTGAGGGATACCTATTTCCACATCCCCATCCACCCTCGATACAGAAAATATCTGCATTTTGCTTTCCAGGGGAAAGCCTACGAATTCCTCACACTCCCCTTCGGACTCTCTTTAGCCCCTTGGGTGTTCACGAAATGTGTGGAGGTGGCGATAACACCATTACGCCAGCAGGGTACTATAGGGTACTACAGGAGGTGGACCTGTTTGCGTCACGAGAGACTGCATTGTGCCCATTATAGCTCTTCCCAGGGGGGGCCCAGCCTCCGTTGGCCGTAGACGCGCTGGCCCACCCGTGGCTGGAGGTGCCACTGTACACCTTTCCCCCTGTGGCACTCCGGGGAGACAACCTGTCACCTGTCACTGGTTGATCTGTGGGACATGAGTGTGGGTCCCTCATGGGAGCTCTCCCTCCAACAATACCTACTCATGCAAGCGCACAGAACGATATGGCACCCATGCCCGGACCTGTGGTGCCTCTGGGCCTGATACCTGAGAGGGAGAAGCTCTATAGTGGTCACCACTATACAGAGCACAAGGGCGCCCTCTACGCACTCCCAGTACATGCTGAGGTGGCGCATTTTGCCCAGTGGTGCGATCGCGCAACAGGGCACGCTCCCTCCAACTGTCCAATAGGTCCAATATTGGAGTTACTACAGGGACTATAGGGAGTAACTAGGGAAAAGCGGGCCCTTGGGCCCTCTTCGGGGTGTGGGTGTTGATGGAAGATATATGTCAGGCAGCTTCTTAAAGCTCCCCACACACATTTGTGCAGTTTTATATGTTGGACGTGACTAGGTCTGCGCTGCCACATGCCGTGTTTGATGTACAGATTTGAATATGCAGGTGCTACAGAAAGTATCCCGCAAGCATTTTCCTCACGTATGCTGGCATGTCTGGTCTGGGACAGACACTCCAGTGGGGGGTACGTTGTTATGCGGACCTCGCTCGGGTGATCATCATACTGTCACGTGATGTATACAGTCCCATGAGTAATAGATCGCAGTCCCTGCAATAGGGAACGTCTAGGTTGCGAAGGCAACCACGGTTCCTTGAAAAGGGACCAGATCTACTACAGTGCCCCTCCGAGGGGCTCAGCAACGAAAAGAGGCAGAGAGGAAGTCGAGCTGCGGTTATATAGTCCCGCACAGGGGCAGGGCCGAAGCACAGCATCATCACTTCCTCTGCCATTCGGCGTGAATACAAAATCTACAATTGGATTACATGATCTGTCGATTAGTCCCATGAGTAATAGATCTGGTCCCTTCTCAGGTAACCATGGTTGCCTTCGCAACCTAGACATTGTGTGTGCAAGTCAATGTGTGTTTTATGTATGGAAGTATGGAGAATATATGTGGTGTGTCAGTATGTGTGTATTTGCACATGTGTGTGTGCCTTGTGTACGGTAGCAGGTGGCAGTAAGAGGTAGGTGAGAGCAGCAAACAGAGTGAGGCTGGTGACCAAGAGATGTGTGAACAGTCACCTAATACAAGAACAATGGAGATGAGAAAGAAAAAATAAGACTGAGGAGACAGAGGGTGAGAGAGACAATGAAGGCAGAGAGAGAGAGCGATAATAAAACTCTGAGAAAATATGGATTCACATTCACAAAAATGAACAAATATTTCCCCACCATCTCAAGTGACCAAGAAAAGAGAAAGAAAAAAACAAACAAAAAAAAACAAATCCATCGATCAGAAGTAGGCAAACTTTGGAGAAAAGTGACCCTATTGGAGCAAAGACAAGGGAAAACCCAGATGTTGAGGAAAAAAAAATTATTAACAAGCAAGTACTTACAGTCTTAGGACAACGCTGCGGACTCTCTAGTCAAGTTAAGTTTATTTAAAGCCTTTACTCATAGTACAGTCTCAACGAAATTCATAAGCTTCACATTTCACATAGACATCAACAGCACCCTCTTGTCTTGACCTCCATCCATCCTCCTTCCAGGACTGCAATGATTGCAGAGCGGGCAGCATTATTAGTATTATATAACAAGTCTTAAACTATATCATATAAGATGAGTTTAGCTCGAGGCATCAGCCCTCTCTGACAGTAGAAGAAAAATAATGTCTGCTAAAGGTGCATATGGTTAACCTTTACCTCAGGCCTTTTCAGACCCTGCTTCTGCCCCTAACAGAGAGCCAGCAGTACTCACAGGACTTACCTGTAATATATGCACAACTGGCATTTCCCATACAGTAAGAACAAAATGTCAAAAGCTAAGGCACTTGGCGAGCAAGGCAGGGT
>OMKR01003329.1:7440-21040 GCA_900302355.1 Cyttopsis rosea
TGTTGTGCACACTATTTCACTGGACGGTTTGTATATGGAGGTTTGCCACGGCCTGGTTTTCACAAGTCACCCTAGCACAATGATAATCATTGTCCATTAATTTCCAATGAAACAAATGGATCTTAGTACAGAAATACCGGAGAACTGAAAACCCAGCATGGCAAATGTGTGAATGAGCTGCTGTTGAACTGTCAAAAAGTGTAAACCGTCATGTGTGACACGGAGGCGGTGCATTTGTCGAAAGAAAGATGACCTTCCAAGGTGTATTTATAAAGTTCAAGTGCAATGGAACAAAAAATATTTTTGTATTTAAGTAACATGCTATGACTATTTTCTTTTCGGTCAAATATTCGTTTCCATCGGATGGTTTAAACCTGTCGATAATTGTTTCATTCTTAGGAATCGCATTGTCAATCACATTACCTGGTATTACAATAAAATGACTTTGGCATGACTCTGCTTTCTGACAATCTGTATCTCTAAAATTACCATCTCGGGTAACACCCTTTCGCTCAAATCGGGGCCCGAAAGAATATTTGTGCAGAAGCTCGGATGTTTCGATGAACGTTTAGAAAAGCAAGAGAAAACCTGGGAGAAATTGGGTCAGCACATTTGTAACGTTAAAACCAGAACCACGTTGAGTAAGTGGGTGATTAATTCTGAGTCAGTGAGCCAGGAACATTGTGTTGGTCTGTGCACTCCTTCCTCCCTGTTCCACCACTTGCTTCTCATTCTTGGGTGTGCTGCAGGGAAGTCAGCTAGTGGAAATTAAGGTATTAAAACTGGGAGTGTTGTTTGCATAGAAATTGTGGCAGTCTTTTTAAACATTTGTTCAGATCTGTTGTTCTGTCTGCTTCAGTTGCCAAGGAGTGTGATTTTGGCCAATGAAAGCTCTCATCAGCGCAGTCAGTATTGTGTGTTCTGTCGGCTGAAGAACAATCCTCATAATCTGGGAATGGATTCCACCCCCTGCTTTTTGCATATAAACACACCCCCGCCAACACACACACTTGTGTGATACACACTGTTGGCATCAAAAAGATTAGATTATCGATGTTACATCATATCACCCTCGGCTTGCAGGCAAATATAAAGCAGCTTCATGTGTGTGAAGCTGCATATGATCATAGTGAAGATGACTGCCTGCTTTAAATTCGCAGAAAGTGAATTAATGGAAATCACTAACTGGTACTTTACCATTGGTTCATTGCTTGAAATGCATAGGATTATTGGCCAGAGTCTAAATCTTGTTCGAGTCGAGAAGCCAGACTCTGCAACATAGAACAAGTGTAGACAAAGCCGGCCCGTTATAAAAGCCAAACTATTAGAGCTACACTGCTTTTAATAGCTCTGTGAATCAGGTTTGAGAATTGAAATGAATCAGCCGCTCTTCCTCTGGGTGTTCAGCCCCCCCCGTTCCCACAGGTTGTCTTTTTATATGACATAGGCAATTGCCTGGAGCCTTGTGCGCGAGGGAGCCTCGTGAATCTTTTTTTTGGGGGGGGGTTTCATAAAAGCTCATAAGAATTCCTTTGTAGCAACTGTTGTTGTCTCCTCCAGTCATCTGATTTATAAAACAATGGCGGTGACTTGGACAGTAAAATGTGGACTTGAACCTGTGACTCAACCCATCACATCACAGTCCTGCTGGGTCCCAGCTTCTCTACGATGATGTATTTTCCCCTGCCCCCAAAATGCACCGTGGACACCACTGCACTAGTTATTTTATGTCAGGGCATTGGTGCTTTTACTTCATTAAAAGGTCTACGTTGCTCTCACTCCACTGACGAAGATTTTTATTTTGTGAATGAGTGAAGAAGCTGCAAAACACGCAAATGATTCTTTGACTCCTGAGTCATTTAATATAGTATGTATCATAATCTTGTCCCATTGTCTTCTGAGTGAAGAGCGTTTGAACGGTTCAGTAACAATTCTCATTTAGCTTTGCTCACTGAAAAGTCTAGATCGTTTTTGTTGACTAGCCATGCTTGCATTAAGTGAGGTGGAGAAGGGCCCCACGTTGGCCTCCAAATCACTGTGACCGCCCCTGTGCATTCCAGCAAACACTCACTCCCATGTCTGAAACCAGATCAAATCAGACTTTCAGGAGGTTACTCATCTCAAGAGTTTTCACTTGGTTTATAACTGCAACTCGACCTTGAAAGTGTTGTTTTCATATGTTTAAAATATAGCGAGGCCAGTTGAGTATGTGCAAACTCAAGTTTTAGGCTGGTGACATGACTGAGACTTCTCTCAGTACAAATGCGTTTAACTATGTCTATCTGCTAAAAAAAAAAAAGTGAGAAAAAAAACTTTTTTTCTAGAGAAAAAAAAACTTTCTTTTTTTTCTAACTCTTTACTGGCAGAGCTCTGCAAAAAGCACTCACTGCCGGAGCGCCGGCCCGGCTGACAGCTGAGACCCGACTCCTGACTCATCGCTGCTTCCCAGACCGCTTCCTCCAGTCACTCACCAGGGAGACATGAATATGGGCTTAGTGTTTGCTGTTTCATGTAGTGCACGCTGGGCTAGAACAATAGAAACGGAGCGGGTTATAAAAGCGGTTGGAGGCTGTAACGCCCAAACTGAGTCACATAAAAGCGAGTCAGACTTAATAAGAGAGTCTATTTGCGATGAGATGGTCACGATTTATTTCCCACACAAAGTAAAAAACCTAACAGAACATCAGCATGAACTGCAACACTGCAACATGTGCTTCTCGTGTTGCTTTTACAGTGAGGTCGCTTCACATCAGTGACTTGCACCATCCCTGAGAATACACAGAGTTCGAGTTGTTCACATAGATAACTGTACATCCAGTGCTCGAAGTGGGCTGGTACTCACGCAGTACCAGCACTTCTACGTTTTACTCTTTGGCGTACCATGACTTTTTCTTTTGTAAAATATATCATATGTTATTGAGTCAGAGCTGCGACCTCCGGCTCGGGATCACCATGACGTCAATGCCCATATATGGACATGGACGAAGGATTTTTTTCGATTGTGGGTGTCTTTCCATTTCGCACCTTTTTGGTGGAAGCAGCTGGTGCCATCGTTGGTAAAGGCTGCTGCCCGGGTTGAGAGGCGGCAGGAAGTGATGCTGCGTTCCACGGGAACTCGGAAAACTGTGATTTGTGTCGGTAGTCCCCATGTTAACATAACATCAAATCTAGAGAGTAGTTCAAAACCACATTACACAGTACGTAAATAATAATAATCGATACAAATGGAACATTGTTCACCGTTAACAGTGCACGCCGCCATGTTGTCAGGTCTGTTATCTTGGTAAACTCAGCTCTGAAATTCCAACTTAAATACGCCCCTGGCTCTGAGGTTCCATGATTTATGTAATATATTTTTAATAAATAAATTGGTGACGGCATTGTTAAATACATCAACACATTAATCCTGCGTGGCAAATTCACTTTACATTGAGGATCCACTGTACTAAAACCCATATTTCCTTTGGAGGCATAGGCCTCATGACGTCTATGGGTTGAAAAACACAAAGACTGATTCGGCCCCTGGCTCTGAGGTTCCATGATTATTGCAGGTCAGGACAAGAAAGACTGTGTTGCCCCCCCAAAAAGAAGAGTGTGTTTCTAACGTTCAGTAGTGCAGAACTGTGCAAAGGCATCTAAAATAAAAGTTCCCATACTTTTACACAGATTTTTACATACATTGTTAAAGTGTAAAAAAAATTTAAATAAGAAAGTTTAAGTTAGAAATGTTTTGCTGTAAGGCACAGGCTGAACGCTGAATAAAATTAGCACAAACAACCACAGAGGATACAATTTCCAATGAGCCCCCTCTCATTTAAAAGGAGTTGTTGGACAATAAAAAACCCAGAGCGGCTTCAAGTCCCTTCCATGAAAACCACTTTTCCACGGTGGTTGGGAAATGTTCACCCTTCACCCTGAGGCCTTTGGCAGCATGTGGAAAAAAAAATGCAAACAGCTGAACAAAATGCTGCCGTAGCATTCCAAAAATTAAAAACCTAAGAATTCAGAGTCTTAAAGGAGGATGCTGGCTTCACTGTGGTTGCAGGGGGAATGCTGGGCTTCACTTGGGGGACTGGTGGAGGACTGGGCTTGATCGAACGGACTGGAGAAGGACTGGATTTGACTGAAGGGACTGGTGGAGGACTGGGTTTGACAGGATGAAGTGGAGAAGGACTATGGACTCGACCAACTGGAGGACAGGGCTTGAGCCGGGAAGGACTTGGTTTAACTGGGGGGACTGGGGAAGGACAGTCCTTGACTGGACGAACTCGAGAAGGACTGGGCTTGACTGGGGAAGGACTTGGTTTAACTGGGGGGACTTGAGAAGTACTGGGCTTGACTGGAGGGACTGGAGGAGGACTGGGCTTGACTGGAGGGACTGGAGGAGGACTGGGCTTGACTGGAGGGACTGGAGGAGGACTGGATTTCACTGGAGTTACAGCAGGAATCTGGAAGTTTTAATACAATCACAAGTCATGTGACCGTAATGGTTTCACTCAAATGAGCGGCGCCCATATGCGCCCAGATGGGACTCATAAATAACCAATAATGAAATCCTATGTTGCTTCGTGATATTATTATGACTTACCTGCTTGCTATTCAGAGACGGCAAGGATTTAGAGGGAGCCGAAGGAGTCAGCTGTGACGGAAAAAAAGACAAAAAGAATCAATGGGACGGTAAGACAGCGATTTTTGCTTTGAATGATGAACACTGAACCCTAACTTGTAGACTGCAGTAAATGGGAAAAGTTTTAAAAAACGTACTGGCACAGGCTGAGAAACGGACGACTCTGACGACCTCTGCGGCATCTGAAAACATTACTTCACATTCAGATTGTTGGCGCCGTTCTGAGAGCGTCTCGGAGGACCACTCTGAAGTCATCCCCCGCTGTCATTTTCCACCGATATGTGATTGAGATAAGCAGCGGGTCCTACCTGTGGAGCAGGTCTGCTGGGGACAGCGCCCACAAGCAGCGGGCTGCAGGCCTGGGTTGCTGTGGACTCCATAAAGGTGGGGGCGCTGATCTGCAGCGTTCCCTTTGCGCTTTTCTCCTGGAACATCGGGTTCAACTTGTCCACAGTGGAATGGACCTTCCTGTGGACACAAAAGAAGGCACTTTAGACTTGAAAACCCATAAGACCTGACAAAACAACCGGGGTATGATTTATGCACCGTGCAAGTACATGAGCTCAGCGAGTTGCAGTAAGAGTGTGAATCGGGGCGGTTTCAAACCTGGATGAGGGGTAGTTTTTCTTCTTGTCCACCCTGAAGCACATTACTCCCACCAGCACCGAGATGAGAACCAGGAGGATGGCCAGAGCGGAGCAGACACCGGCTATCATCTCACGGGCTGGAAACATAAGCCGTGGTTCAATATCTGTTCTGTATTATCAGGTGTTTATGGTTTTTGCTGCAGTCAAAGGGCAACAGAAGTCATTTGAATACACCTTTTTATGCAAGTGTGATTTTGTAAGGAGGACTTTACCTTGAGGTAGATCTGTATACCGTGCACTGCAGTAGGGTGGAGCCCAGCCAGGGCCACAGTGGCACTCCCTCTTGTGATTGCACACCTGATTATTTAAACACAGTGAGATGCCCGTGAGTCAGTGCAATTGTAACAATCGGCATCAATCTAAAACCTCGGATTTGAGAACGCACCCCGTTGTTATTGCACTTCTTTGAACAATCCTGCTCGTCTCCATAAACAGAGGTATCCACGCATTTGTTGTTGAGGCACACCTGTTAATTAAAATTTTTCTTTAACAGAGTTCGAATAACAAACAAAAATGAATTATGTGGCGCTACTGATCGGAATTCTACGCTTCATCCGCATCACCTTGTTGAGTCCACATGTGCTTCCGGCAGGGACCATGTCCAGATTTCTCTTCTTGTCTTCGTCCACAACCACGACACACTGCCCCTTGCCGGACAAGGTGAAGACCGCCTTCTTCCCCGTGATGGAGTCCCCGTTCCCTTCGCAGAAGATGGAGCCACACTTCACATTTCTGAAACAGGAGAAGGGGGGATGAATGCTTCAGCGGCTCGCCATGTGAGCATGAAACGGCAAAACCTTCTCATTACATCTTTTATTTTCCCCCATGTCGTTCGATCATTATGGTCATTGCTTCACTGTGAATTTGTCATTGCTGCAGGCAGCAATACCCGGGGTCCAGGGAATCAATTCCGACAAGGACTTCAATAAGGAATTAGAAGTTTCCCTTAATCCAATAAATCAAACAATCCATCTCAATATTACAGAAATAAACAAGAGGGCAAGTTGCAGTTTTCGGAGTTTCAGTGAACGCAGCATAAGTTAGCAAAAACTTCCGGATGAGCGTTCCCTGGACCCGCACCCCTAATAATAATAATAATAATAATAATAATAATAATAATAAACTATTTGGTAAAAAAAATAAATTAAAAAGCACTGTAGAACTCCACATCAAACACAAAATCCTATTGGGAATGGTCCGGGGAGGGGAATGCTCTTATGAATGTTCATCCCCCGTCCTTGCTCTGGATTTAAGATCAGAGGATGTCGAGGGTCTGTAGGAAACACGGACCGGATACGTACGGTGCGGCACACGGGACGTAGCCATATTTGTTCCTCCCGCAGTGAGCCTCTTCTTGGGCCCCTTTGTTCAGGTCGAAGCAGCTATCTGACCCCACTTTCGTCCCTAAGACGGAGGAAATTTCACAGTCACAACATCGACGCGTGTCACAAGACATTGGCAAGGATTTCAACTTCAACTTTTGACTTCATGCGCTCACGCCCGATTTCTTCAGTTTGTGTTTTCTTTTGTTCCGCTTTATGCTTGAATATGTAACCCAATAGTGTTTCTTTCTTGTAAAATAAAAATAATTGTATGGGAAGGTTTGTAAAAAAAAAAAACATTTTTTTTGGTAATACCAACACATTATAGAGCGGAGAAGTAGGCAGAGCTGTGTCGGGCGGCAAGGTCCAAAAGTCAAGAAAGCCATAAATCCTTCTCATAAACATCTTGGATAGTGACTTGTCCCTTTGACTCTTGTACCTTAAAACGCAATTGCAAGGAGGTGATTCCACCAGGGGGGTTTCATGCTGATCGGAACGATACTTGAACCGGCGGCGACCGCCGATGGCTAGAGCCCCGGTACCGTACCTGGTCCGAACAGCCTCCAGCAGTGCTGCTGGTGCGTGGGGCACCGGCCGTCGTGGCAGAAGCCGTGGCCCTGGTCGCGGCAGGGCTTTCCGTTCATCACAAAGCTGTCAGCCGGGCAGTTCTCCGACGCGCCGCTGCAGTATTCCGCCAGGTCGCACTCCCCGGCGGCGCCCCGGCATTTGCTGCCCGCCTGCTTGAACTGTCAAATCCAGGGTTATTATCCATTCACTTTGACTTTGAAGTGCATCAGTTCTCAGTGTACTAAACGGATAACATTTTCTAAACCAGTTGACGGTCTATCAGTCCTTTTCTTGTGTATTAATCAATTACATATTCACATGTGGTTTTATTTTAATTTAATTTATTTATCTATCAATTTATATCTATTAATCTATCTATCTATTTATTGCTATGTACAGGCACCTCTTTGGCCTTGTTTT
Source organism: Cyttopsis rosea (assembly GCA_900302355.1). NCBI lineage: Eukaryota > Metazoa > Chordata > Actinopteri > Zeiformes > Parazenidae > Cyttopsis > Cyttopsis rosea. The sequence goes on from OMKR01003329.1 coordinate 15,024, forward strand.
TACTGTGTTTTTAAATTTGTTGTTTTACTGTGACTATTTTGTTTGCTTGCTGTATGTTTTCTCCGCTGTGTGGTGTATCGGGACCATGCCGCATGGTGATTCTCCACCTTAAATAAAGAAAATTTATTGATTAGATACATTCAATTTAACGGCATTTTATTCTGTCTGAACATTCCTCCATTTGACTGTTGTGACTCCGGTAGGAAGAGCCCTCCAATCCAGTCGGGAAGAACACAGTGCAAACGCTGTGCGCCGCCCGCTTCACAGTGCACGTTACAGAGCATGTACAGTATTATTTTTCACTGGCACCGCCGCGCTCTCGAGACCTTGACGGTCGCATTGTGCGGAAGGATGTGGTTGGTAGCATGGAAATTTCTGGATAGCGCACCCTGCTTCCTGTTATTATTGCACCGCCTTTGTGAACTTCAAGTTCAACCCCACCTATCAGTAAGCAAGCCAAACTTTCTGTAGGGCCTTTTTCTTTTTTTTTTACACCGTGTCTCTTTTAAATGACAGGGCCGCATGTCTGCACGTGTCCTGCGCATAACTGTGTGTTTAACATCGTGGGAACTGGCGCCTCGGTACCTGGCAGGTCTCGCTGCAGCATTCTCCATGCGCACAGCGCGCTCTGTCCATCAAACGACACGTCGAGGCGTCACAGCAGGGATTTGTGCATTCCTTGGAAAGCAAGAAATAAGAATAAAAAATTCTTCATAATTCTGCTGCAAATGTGCCAAAAGGTGCGTGTCTCTGCCGCCTGCCGACATTTACCTCCACGGTGCCACAGTCGCACTCTTCCCCCGGGTCCAGCATGGCGTTGCCGCATCGCGGGCCCACGCCGATGGTCTTGGCGTTGCTGGGCTTGAACAGGCAGCTGGGTTGAGCCCTCTCAAAAAACTCTGCTAGCTGCTCCTCGCTGCAGCCGCTGAAGGACTCCGGGAACACTTCAGTTCCCTTCCTGAGAGGGTTACGCAACAATGCAATGATCTTGGCTTTCCAGGGAAAAAAACCCCCATTTGGTGCGTGTATCTGAATCATCTCTATCAACTCCGTTATATGCTTTGACTTCTTCATACTAGCTGTGATACCACGTACATAAAAAGAATGAATATAGTATAAAATAATATAGCATGTAAGTATATAAGAATATATGCAGCTTGTTTCCACCGGAGCAGACGGACCTGAGCTTGTCCGCCATTACGCAGGTCCCACTGCTGACAGAACTGCACGTGCAACTTGGGGAATCATGGGATAAGCCAAAGTTATGTCCCATCTCATGGGCAATGGTGGAGGCCAGACCAATAAGGTTGTCGTGGTGATCCTGGGAGGGCAAATTCAAAAAGCTTAGTTGTCGATAAGGAGAGTCAAAGCTCTCCTACAGTATTCCAGTGACTTGCAGAGAAACCGTGCTTTGCTTGTAGCAGGTGTGATCGTACCTGATTGATTCCACCTGAATTCCCAGTGCACATGGCAAACTTGTTTGCAAGTCCAACCGTGTCGCCATCGAAATCTATTCCACTGTTAAGGGATGGGATGTCAACGATCAGGACAAAATGTGAGAACCGACAGACGCTACCGAGTTTTGGAGATTACAGAGATTACGCTACAGAGATGCTTGTAGATCGAGAGATGGACTCACGTCACAAACTGGGCGTTGTCGTGCTGAGTCCGCTTCAGGAGATCCTCCTGGCGCCACAGGAGGAACCGGTCCAGCGTGGCGTCCGAATCGGGGTCAACCCTGATGTGGTCTTTGCTCGTCCAGATCTCCAGGCCCACCAACATGACGCGAATGTTCAGGGTTCTGTAGAGCTTCACATTCAAGAGAGCGAGAGGTTTCGCATGAGCGCCCGGCGGTGGAAAGGCGGAAGGAAAGAAATTCACAAAAAAAACATCCGAGGCGCCACCTTGTCGATGTGATTCACGGCTCCCAGGATGCGCTCTCGGGTCCGGCTTCCGTAATGTTTATACTGGAGGGCGGGGAGGGGAATAAAAAGGACAAATGTCTGATCAGATTAACCCACAACTGGAGTTGGGTGACATTTATATTTAAAAGAAATGTGCGGTGCGTTTACCTCCGCGTTGTCAGCGACCACAATCAACTCAACAAAACGCTGCGGCTGCCGCATTGGGTTACTTCTCTAAAAGGGACGAAGAGAGACATTTATATTTATTATTTAAACGCGGACGTTGCTGGTTTACATCCTAATGGAACCGAACCGAGACGGGCTACCCAGGGTCTGGACTTGAAGGGGCTGGGTGCCCGGAGGGGCTGCTCCCAGTTGTAGGCCGTGGAGGATCCACACCGGGGGCTGCCGCTGACCCGGAGATGCTCCTGGCGGTAAACCGCGTGATCGCCGTCCTCGCCGCGCCCCAGCGGCTCGATCAGATAGACCTGCTGCCCGGCTCGGATCAGGCCGCTGCGGGGCGCCGTGGCAATAAGCGGGAAGAGAGAAGTTGCTTCAGTTTGTTTTGGAGAAAAGATTATTGTGCAAAAGATACTCATTGTAGACCCGAATGCGGTCAGCATGTATCGCTGACAAAGTAACATGACGCATGAATTCCAAGGAATGTTTTGTCTTACCTAATGCCGGAACAGATCCCAACACTGACCGAGGAATCCTGCACGTCTTCCACGCGGCCGTGATAGTAGCAGTGGTCCTGGAAGAGGCGCGGCGGAGGAAAGTTTGAAAGGTTTCGTGCATTACAACGGTCATTGATGGGACCGTAAAGACGGACGAAGAATGAACACTCTCAACTCTGACCTCGCTCGCTGGCGTGGTCACGCGTCTCCCGTCTTCTGAATAGTGTGTTTCAGTGTAATCTCTCCCAAGAAGATTTCTATAACAGAAGACATATTACTGAATAAATTGCGAAATATTACATCTAATAAACACTGTTAGATAATAAGTCTGGGTGATATTGATATTGTTAAATGAGAATACAGTTTGTGTCGTCGCACTTTTACTTTGATTGATGATTGTTTCTCAAATATTTTTTGTGTGTACATATCTTATGAATGCACCAAGTCATCCCAAGAATATCGGTCAAAACTATTGTGATTTTTTTTCATGTTGACCATGTCACCCAGCCCTATGAGATATATTGTCGTCTTCAATAATAATGTATTAATGTCAAATAATGTCATATTATCATTTAAATACAATGAATAAATTAAGATGTTATCCATCTCACCTATTTTTTTCGAGGTGAACTGTGTGATTCCTTCCTTCAATGGTCAGCTCGTACCCCATCACATCGGGATACTGCCGTGGAAAATGGATCACTGCGTTATTTCTCAGATCACACACAGATATGAAATAAAGAGGGTTGTGGTCCCGTGATAATTAAAAGAAAAAAGAAAAAAAAGAAAGAAAAGAAAGAAAAAGGAGCTGAGCAGCCTACCTGGGGGGAGGAGCGGCTCCTTCTCTCCCGGCTGCCGAGCCTGCGAGGTGTCACCACTTCATAGCGCTCAACGTGTGGCAGCGTCGGCGCGCCCTGCGCCAGAGACACTGCAACAACAGGTATTATATTGATGTGTTATTAATTTATACATTTAAGTCGTTTTAACAAAAGTCATAAATACAAAAAAAAAATGTACAAAAGTTCGAAATCAACCGATCTGGTCAATTGAGCAGGAACCCCGATCAAAGGGAGTCAGGGATCTTGTTATTTCGTGGTGATCTTACCGAATGTGATCCAGAGAAGTAACGGCCCGCGGTCCATCCTGGAGCGCTGTCCCCTGCCCGGTGTGCGCTCTGTTGCACGCTGCGTGGAAGAAGCGCTGCGGAGAAGTCCTGCGGCTCCTTCCTGGAAGCCCCGCCCGCGGACACCCTTATCGTGGCTTCCCACACGGGATTACGCACCACCCTGGACCAGGGGCTCAGGGTTTTCCGTGGAAATAATTAATAATGACACACATACATACATATATAAAATACATACACAAATAAAATAACTTACTAAATACATTAATAAATAAATATATAAATGATCTACCTAATCTAATTTCCCTCCGAGGATGAATAAAGTATCTATCTATCTTAAATGTTCACAACAAACAAAATGATCATTTCCAATCGTTAATAAAAACTCCTTCACGGACCTCTAGGGGGCCGCGGACCCCAGTTGACCCTGGCAAAGGGTGTCTGTCATCTGACAGCAGCTGACGTCAGAATAGGTCATCGGAGGCTTATGTAAAGTTTCCACAAACACAGTGTATATGTATTTAACAAGTGACAAATAGACGTCTGTTCTGAGGAGTCCCGGCAAGTAGTGTGTGCTGTGTATATAGTAAGTCCAATTAGATTCAGGATCTATTCATCACCCGTCCCGTCCGGATTCATAGAGACTTTCAAAGATGTATTCAAAGTGATGTTTATTAAATAGCATTCTGAACATGAACAAATCACTGTTTTTGAGTAAATTCAAATTACATGTTTCACATTTTCAGAAGGCATTAAATATAATAGTTGACAGTTCTTAAAATGTACATTTGTCGCTCATGAGGCTGAAAACGTTAAGACGGGAACTCGACATTCTAAACATAGTATACGGACACTGAAATATCAGTTTATCCAGTCAAGCCTCTAACACAGACAGTCGTCCATATCAGCTTGTTTAGGCTGCTGGTAGTAGACTGAAGGGCAAACATGAGGAAAGTAAGCGCTTATTGCTCCAAGACGACGGATACACATTTGTATAAACACAATGAAGACATTCTTTTTTCAACACTCAAAACGCTGAAAACAAAATGCTACGCTGCTGCTTTTTGGCTCCTCTCTATGGCCATCCTCTCGAGGCGCTCGGTGTAGAACCCGTTGAAGTCCAGCCTGCGGAGCCAGAGACACTATGTTAGCATTTCTGTTCATTAAACCTACGCCCCGGCCGTTTTACCGCGGCGCGTATCAGAAAGCGACGGCGCACCTGTAGATGATGTTGATCATGCTGTGCTCGCAGTCGTTGGTGCTGTAGATGCTCAGCTTGTCCAGCAGGTCTAGGAGGAGCGTGCTGAAGTTGCTGTCAAACTTGATGATGGCCGCCTCAAAGCTGGCATCTGACTGAAGAGCGTCCACGTGCTCAGCCAGAAACTGCACCGCGCAGAATAGAGGGATAAAAACGGGGAGAGAAAGTAACGCTACGTGCTCCGAACCTAGAGCATTCCTTTGCAATGACGTTAGCACATGAGCAAATGTTTCCAGCTAATCGTACTGGAACCATGATACGTACAATTACATTGAGGCACATTCAGTGGCATTCCCATTTGCTTATTTTTGTTCCATCGACAGTGTAGCGGCACCACTTTAGCGTATCAACCTAATCCATGAACTTTGTTACCCTCTCTAGTCTTGATGTTGTGTGTCGTTACATTGTTATATCAGTGGAAAGGCTCCATTTTTTTTACACAAACATTTGCAGATCTCTGATCAGGGGTGGGACTTAAAGGGGACCTATTATGAAAAACTCAGTTTTTCAGTGCTTGTATACATACATTTGGTTCTCTGATCGGCCTACTAACACACAAACTGTGAAAAAACTACAACCCAGTTTTTTTTCTTTTTTCCAATTGCGGTGGGCACCGGAGTAGATTCGCTTGCGCGTAAGCGAATCTAGAGCTAAGCCAAGGGCTGAGCATAGGAAGTGCTATGTTGTTGGTTGCAGAGCAGCATACACCTTTTAAAGAAAGGAATTAATACCAATTGTCTGTGACAAAACTGCAGACGAGGGAAATGAAAGTATTTGCTGTGTGTTTCTTTCTGTGTGTGTGTGTGTGTGTGTGTGTGTGTGTGTGTGTGTGTGTGTGTGTGTGTGTGTGCATACAGGTACATACAAAACTTCCATTTCCCTTTAAGTTAGTCTTCCTTACCAGTACAGTATGTGTGTCTGTTTATCTATATTGTCTGTGGATGAATGTGTATTGTTTGTGCATGTGTATGTCATACACATTTGTCTCTGTATGTTTCTGTGCAGGTGTGTGTGTGTGTGTGTGTGTGTGTGTGTGTGTGTGTGTGTGTGTGTGG
>OMKR01003333.1:5739-15739 GCA_900302355.1 Cyttopsis rosea
GGATTCCGAAATTCATCTGTAATTAAGAGGTTTCAGTGTGGGGACTCACCGGGAAGCTTCCACTCGCTGTATTTCTGCAGAACCTCCATCACCTCAGCTCCGTATTTCTCCAGCTTGTCCTCTGTCACTCCGTCAACCTGCAGCAAGACGTCCCGCTCGGCTGACAGCGTCTCTGTTGGAGGGTTTGAATAAGTATTATATATTTAAAAATCATCAAACAACAAAAACTGATAAATGAAATTGAAAAAACTGAAATTTCTTAATGAATTTCTTACTTTCTAATCAAGACTTTGTGATATTTATATTATTGTTTTGAGCAAAATCTAAAGACCAATTTAGAAGATTAGCCGCAGTGAAAGCTAAATACAGTGGTGTGAAAAAGTGTTTGAACTCAGGTGTGAGAAACCACAGTTAAGTTATGTTTTAACAGGGGGGGCAAACACTTTTTCACACAGGGCCATGTAGGTTTGGATTTTTTTTCTCCCTTAATTTTAAAAACTGCATTTTGTGTTTACTTGTGTTGTCTTTGACTAATATTTAAATTTGTTTGATGATCTGAAACATTTAAGTGTGACAAACATGCAAAAAAATAAGAAATCAGGAAGGGGGCAAACACTTTTTCACACCACACCATTCCAGTGAGTTTGGACTCTCACACAAGTTTAGTTTTAAAATTTCTGATGCAATTAGGAATGCAAACTTAGGAATTCAATTATTAAATTTAGGAATGCAGTGAAATCATTTTTATTTGTAAAGAATAAAAGTAATCACTGTTGAGTACTAATACAAGTAGTACAAATACTAATACAGGGTTCATTCTGGCATTACAAAATGAAATTCAAGGACTTTCAAGTACCTTTATAAGCACAATTATGTATTTTTCAAGTACAGTGATCTTTATTAATTATAATATAATATTATCGTCATATTCTTTCAAGCACAAGCAAGCACAAAAGGGGCTATTTTCAAGGTATTCCAGAATTACATTTCTGAGGATGTAATTCAAGCACCTCAAGGACCTGGTAAGAACCCTGCTAATACTACGTGCTGTGTTTATAACTTTTGGTCACTGATTAATTCCGTGTTTTGTCTCTGACCTGCGATCTTCTTGAGTGTGCTGGTGGAGAAGATGTTGTAGTAGTGCACTCCGAACACCTTCCCCAGCCGCTTGCACAAATCCACCAGCTCCTGGAGACACTTCTGCACCATCTGCTCCCTCTGAGAGACGCTGGTGGAGGCGGCCGCACGATGCCGCCGCAGGCTGGAGGCGCTTTCCGTCTCATAGAACTCCACCTGCAGGAGGAGGACATCAGCCAGTGAGGAGGAGCAGGAGGAGACCACCACCCAGTGAGCAGGAGGAGGAGGAGGAGGAGATCACCCAGTGAGCAGGAGTAGCACACCACCCAGTGAGCAGGAGGACACCGGTCTAAATATCATCTGGGGTTGTGGTAATATTGTAAAATAGTTAAATGTTGTGTAATCTATTACAGGAAAGTAATAGAGTTTTCTGAACTAATCAATAGTCGTAATATCCAGATTACTAACGATTGAATCTACAATGTTTCTTGTGTGTAAAAGCAACAATCACCCCCAAAATATCGTCAAATTATCAATATCGAGGTATTTGTCACAAAACATCAACATGTCCCAGCTGTGTTTCTGTGTCTGGGTGTAATCCAGGACCTGCATGCGTCCAGAGGAGACGTCCGTGGCTTTGGGTCCAGCGGAGATGTAGGCCACGGCCTGACCGCTGTTGGTGATGTAGAGATCTTCCACCAGAACTTTGTCCAGAACCAGCTTCTTGAAGAGGCGGTCGGCGTTGTGGCGGGAATAAGCCGCTCCCATCCCAAACATCCCGGTCTGCAACTTGGCACTTTTAGACCCTGAGGCACAACAAGACAGAGGACAACTCAAACCACCTCCACAGGTTACCAGGCGAAGAACATATGCAAAGAAATCGATATGCATCGTCGTGTACATGCAGGATGAAGGAGCAGTTGTTACCGATGAAGATGTCCACCAGCATGTGCAGCGTCAGTCTGTTCTGCTGTGGCGACTTCATGTAGCGCACTCCCACCTTCTCACAGAACTCCTGCACAAACCTCACAATCTTCTTCACGTCCTCGGTGACGTTCCTCATCTTGTATTGCTGCCAACACAGAAAACTCAGACTGAAACTGGGACAGTTTCAAAAAGGTTTTGGTTCCACGCTTTTATTGTGAAGACTAAAGAACTTCCATCTGCTACCACAGAATCACTTTGAGCTCGCAAACCTTTACTTTTACGCAAGTGGTCACCAAAATACTACTACTTAACATTACTAACTAGATAAAGCATTACTTTTAACTAGTTCAGCTTGCTGCTATTTAACATTTTTAACAGGGTGCGTTAACTAAATATCACTAAATAAACTTCCCCCGCTTGTAAATCACTGTTGGTAAAGTCTTAAAGCAACAACCAAGGAGTTTGTCCTTCAAGAAGGCCCGCCTCCCAACTCATGTGATTATTGTTTTATTCCACTTAAAAAAAATTATTATTATTAAATTAACTTATTGCCCCAGTCCAAAGATAAAAAGTAGTTCAAGCCAGTTCAGCTGTAGAACTAGATCACCAATACAAACCCTCATGTAGAACTAATTAACCGGTCCAAACTCTTACGTTGGGTCGTGCACAGTTGTCGCAGGTCACCTCCGGGTGCTGCTTGCAGAAGCTGCCGTTGAAGCGCAGCTCTCCGAAGTACGCCAGCAGCTGGATCCTCCTGCAGTCCATCATGTTCTCGCAGAAGTGCACCATGCTGTGCAGGTTGTTGAAGTGCGTCGCTTTGGCCTGACGGTCGCCACTGTCCACTGGAAACAAAAGTTGGGGTTCTGTCACTATGGCAACGGTGACCTTTCGCACTGAATTCAATTAGAAAATTATTGATCTGGGTCAGTAATAAAAACAGAGCGGAGCGACGTACTGCCAATGATCCTCTTGATGCGAAGCACATCGGTGTAGGAGTAGAAGAGCACGCAGTGGGACACGTCCCCATCTCTTCCCGCTCTGCCCGACTCCTGGTAGTATCCTTCCACCGACTTGGGCAGGCTGGCGTGGATCACATAGCGCACGTCGGGCTTGTCGATGCCCATCCCGAACGCTATGGTGGCACAGATCACCTGGAGGAGGAGGAGACAATCAGCATCACATAGACTCTCCCAGAGAAAGACATACAATAATAATCATACTGAAACAGATAAACATTAAATACTGGAGGAACATTTACAAATCGTATTACGTCTTCATATAGACAAATTTTACATCTTGACATTTTCAAGGATATCCTGATCAGTTCCCTGTATAGAGGTAGAGAAGTTGTTCCTCTCTTTTTCGGTAAATCTGTTATTTTCCATTCAGGGATTTGTTAGTCTGTGACATCATCAACATTTTGACCTCATGATGGGCTGGATTGATGCTTTTCTGGCTAAACGCTATCAATAAACAACTTGTTCACAAAATTCTCATTGTGTATAAAATGTCAAATCGTATTGTGAGCCATCTGATTGAATCAAATCGTGATCTCATCAAAATCTAAATCCTGCCCAAAACCCAGCCCTAGTAACAATCCCACCTGGCAGCCGTCTTGGTTGATCCACTTGCTCTGGACGTACTCTCTGTCTCCGTCGCTGAGTCCTGCGTGGTAGGACAGCGCCAGCAGGCCGGCTCGCTGCAGACTCTGCGCCATGCTGTCGCAGTCATTACGGGACAGACAGTAAATGATGCCAGAGTCACCTGCGACAGGAAGGAAGTCACTACGGGATCCAGGGAACAAAACTACTGTAACAACACTGTGACAACAGAGCAGCAGGTCATCTCTCAGCTTACGTGGGTAATGCTTCTTGATCCAGCCGAGGCAGTCTTCGTCCACCTTCTTGGGTTTCTTGGGCAGAACGGTGTACTTCAGGTTTGTTCTATTGAAACTCATAGTGAAGCTGAAACCAGAAGAACATAAAAGTGTGACAGGCTGAAACTGGAACAGCACTAGGGATGCCCCCCCGAATACCGGGACTAAATAGACACCGGTACTGAATTGTTAAATACCAGAGTATCAATAAGGTCTGACATCATCAGTATTGCTATCGGCGCTGGAGAAATTAGTGGGTTTAAAATTCAATATTGATAAATATGGTCTTGGAGCTATTTATGGAATTAGATAGGTGGGGCCCCTTTAGGGGGGTTTGCGGGTTACGGTCGTTGCAACAGTACTTTAAGGGGGTTGGGGGATTCTACATTTTGTCAAGTCCAGTCAGTCCAGTTGCCTGCCTTGCCTTGAGGCAAGGTAACTGTACAGATATGGATTTTTTTGCAGAACTGCCAAGATTATAGTTTGATTTCAACTGTTTGTTTAAAATTGTTATTAATTTATGTTATTAGTTATATTGTTCATTTTAATGAATACTGTTCACTTTGTATGCTATATTTTAATTTATTTACCATTATAGTACAGTGGTTCCAAAACTTTCTACAGTCACGTCCCCTTCAGACATTCAACCTTCAGATGGGTAGCCCCTCTAGCACCAGGGTCAGCGCACTCTCAATTGTTGTTTTGTTGCCATGTTTGTAACCTAACCCTTCTTATATGTAATAATACAACACTTTATTGTGTTCTTAGTCAGTAAAATTTTTTTTTTTGCTAAATATTCAAAAAGAACTGATAATAGTATTGACACGATAAGCAGTATCAATAAGACTAGTAGTATCGTCCTAATGATACACATCCCTAGACGGGAGCCTGACGGGAGTCGGGTGGAGCACCTACACCTGGGGCTTGGCCATCTGCAGCTGGTTCAGGATGTCCTTCTGGACTCGGGGCGTGGCCGTTGCCGTCAGAGCCATGATGGACACTCTGGGGAACTTCTGACGAAGCTCGTGCAGCCGTTTGTAGTCGGGTCGGAAGTCGTGACCCCACTGGAAGTTGAGATTCGATTTTTACGTTTTGACGAATAATGCAAATAATGAATGAATTATGTTGACTTCTTCTTTTGGCTAGTGACCTATAGACTTAAGGAAAGGACTTTTAAGGATTTCTTTGGAATACGTAAAAAAAGATAATTAAAAAAAGATAATTAAAGAATAATATATGCCCCCGTCCTAGTTTCCTGCCTCGGCCACACGGTATGAACCCACCTGACTGACACAGTGAGCCTCGTCGATGACAAAGCGCGACAGAAGGCCTCGGTCGTACAGGTTCTGCAGAGCGCTGATCAGCCGGTTACTAGCGCTCACCTGGGGAGGAACGCACAACCGGGTCACTTTTAAACTGATAAATAACAAAACAAAGTAAAACTGTATCAACTCAGTTGTGAACATTAAATATTCTCCAGTTTTGGGGGAAATTCGCTTTTTGTTTCAACGTTTCAAAGGGTTGCCAGTTCTGACAGGAGATATTGCTGTTCATACCTGGCAACCCCCAACTGATTTGAGGCTTCACAGCTCATCACTGCGTTCAGTTGACGGATAAATGGTTCCGCGTCAAACATAGTTCAGAATTTAACTTCATTTAATGTTGAACAGTTTAGTTGAACATTCATTCAACTAAACTTTTTATTATTTTTATATTATATTTTATTTTCTCTTCATAAAGACTTAAGATGCATTACTTAAATAATTCAGCTATTGACATGCTGGAAGGTGTATTTCCATAATTTCACAGGAGCTAGGCTAGTTGCTTCCCCCTGCAGCCTTGCATTGAGCTAACACAGTTAGCATGTCATGTAGCCACGTTGCCATCTCGGCACTGGACACAAAGGGATGAAATTGCCATTGACCTTCTCTTCTGAATCTAGATAAGAAAGTGAATTTCCGCAAACAACTGGAGTATCCCTTGAACATTCTCTACCTTTTCGGGGGTGACGTAGAGCAGTTTGATGATGGGGTCTTTCTTTGACAGCTGCATGTAGATCTTCAATGCTTCGCTGTCGCTTTTATCACCAGAGAGACTCGTGGCTGGAATCTAAACAAGACGTCAAACAAACAAAGCTGAGCGCTGCACCTTGGTACAAACACTCGTAAAGGGCTGCGCGATGCATTCCACCAAATAGGGACTTGTGCCGGAGCCTTTTGAGCCGATGGTGTAATCAGAGTGGCAAATACGTCCATAGGGTAAAACGTGAAAACCTCACTAGGGAAATCACAAAATGAATGAACCGTCTGAAAGTGAAAAACTTTGCAAATGGAAGTGGGTTACCAACTCGATTTGACCAAATTCCTGGAGATTTTGTTATTCATTTAATTTATTTAGTTATTTAATGGGCCTATTATTTATCACAATGACACAGTCCAGCACATAAAGCATCAAACAGATCTCTCTTGGAAGTTTTCGCCATTTGAATTTCCAGCATCGTAATCTCATTTGAGTACCGCTTACGTCGAGCGTCGTCAGCTTCTGGATTTGATCCACGATGAGCGATTTGAGAGGGGAGATCACCACGGTAACGCCTGCCAACACGCAGGCAGGAAGCTGGTAGCACAAGCTCTTCCCTCCACCTAATTAACACGAAGGAAAAGGCTTCATTAGAGAGCTCCAGAGGTCCAATTAAACCAGATTCTGGAATGTGACTGGTCCAGACCCGTCGGCATCAGGATGAAGGCGTCCTCCCCCAGCAGAACGGCGTTGATGGCCTCCAGCTGGTTGAACCTGAACTGGTGGAGGCCGAAGCGCTTGTGGAAGATCTTCATCATCTCCGGGGCGTGGGGGAAGTTGTACCCCCTGAAGCGGTCGTGGGCGGGGTTCCTGTAGCTGGGCTCTGCACAATGACATATTTTTACGTTGGTATAATGACATCATCTGTTGTTCCTCCAGATGAGAGGGACATCATCATTTAGCTTTTATCCAAAACAAGTTACAATTATTCATACACAGATGGACGCAGCCATCAGGAGCAGTTAGGGGTTCAGTGTCTTGCTCAAGGACACTTCAGCATGCCAGCATTACTAGACAATGCATCTACCTCCTGAGCTACTGCCTCCAGTCTACTCTAGCTCTACTCCACCCACCCAGGGAACTAATGAGGGGATCCAGTTTTCATCAATATCTTGATGAAAAAATGTTTTGATAATTGAATTTGTTGATAGAGATATAACAATATAATAATTAATCCCTTCCTCCGTTTTCTTTCATGGGTGTCAAGATGTGCCATTGATTAATGAGACTCATATGTAGAATATGAGATGTAGGATATTCTTTTTGTGTATCTCCCTTTTTATTGAGAAACATGACTGCTGGAAGCCCAAACCAAGCTGCTGATGGCCGTGTTCTGACCTGGGGAGGTGATCTTCGCAGGCCTGGCTGCAGGAGCCGGCGTGACTGCTTTCTGCCCCGCCTCCCTGACTGCTTTGGCGCTCCAGTCTTTCCCAGACAGCGAGGAACCCGGGGGTTCGTCAAAGTAATCCGGGATGTCGGATTCGTCGAAGTCGTCAATGTCGAAGTCGTCGAAGAACAAGTCCTTCTCTGCTCCTGCGTTTCCCGCAGCGGCGCCCCCTGCAGGATTCTTCGCCGAGGTAACGTCACAATCCCTTTCCAGAACGACCTCCGGCCTCTTGGGGGAGAAGAAGAGATCCGGGGGTCCGGGGGATTGGACCGCCGGGCTGCTGATCAGTGGAGAATCACAGATACTGCGGGTCCCAGCAAATGTCTTCTTAGCCAGAGGAAGAGGAGACTGGAAGTCACTGATGAAGCAGTCGGACTCCTCGAACACGCTGGACTCACAGTCCACGGAGGTGACAGAAGTCCTCTTGGGCGGAGGCTTCCTGGTCTTCTGCTGTAGGGAGGACGGCATGGTGCTGGGGGCATCACAGGAAGAGGAAGTCTTCTCTCTGAAGACGGGTTCAATGGTCACCGTGCTGTCTGGCTGCTGTGTCCTGAAGGGGGCGTGGCCGCCGATGGCTAGGATTCTCTTCCTGTTTGACCAAACGGAGGAGAGTTATGGTAAGTTGGACGTGGTCATTGCTCGAATATGGACTCGGTAGAAAAGTGATTTCTTAGCCTGGGAACCAGCTCATGATTCATTTGTTCTGGCAGATATGTCTGGCCCCCCTCCCATTCAGACAGATTTCCACCCGACCATTTAAACGGAAGTTTATATTTAGACTACTCTAATAGTCTAAAAGTCTGAAAAGAAATTGAATATATAAAATTAAAGAAAATGTGTATATTATAAGAGCCATTTGAAACAGTTAATCACATTCTTCAATAACCAAATCATGTTTTAAATGCCACTGCCCAGGCATAGTTCACCATCTTTCGGGTATCGCATGCGCGATACACCTACCCAACGGACCGGGGGGTGGTGCGCCAGAGGCCCGGGGAACGGGTCCCATCTCGGCCGGCACACGCATACGGAAGATAATTTTCCCGGTGTCGGCGTCCCCTCGTTAGGGACCCCTCGTCAGGCGCTTTTCCTCCGCGGCAGTGCGCCATGATCGGCCCTGGAAGCAGGTCGGGGTGGAGGGGCGCTGTACAGCGCTCCCGAGCCCTTCCAAGCCGACCCAGAGCCGGTCACGGCACACCGGCACGGAGGAAAAGCGTCTGACGAGTTCCTGTTCTACTTCATTCCCTAATGAGGGGATGCCGACTGGGGCCCATACTGGGCGGGCGGGGATTCGGCACTGGGCTCTTCCCTCTTTGCTCGCCGCTACTGATGGAATCTGTGGGTTTTTTTTTTTTATTATCCGGCGTTGTCAACATTAGTAATGGATCCTCGTTTTTTTTTCTTTATAAAGCAACATTTGACTAGGAAGACATGACATTTCAGTGCAAATAATGTCAATATGTAATTTAAATGTGTACATTAATAAAATAATAATACGTTTAATCGTTAGCATTTCTGGTTCCGACTAGTGAGGGTAGCAATATTTAAGCGACTAGTTGATTGAACGCGCACATCCCTAGTTGTAGGTCTATCCAATTGCGTCCCAAGACATTTTGGTCTGCGGCCGTTGATGACGCCCCTTGGAAGTCAAAAATGAACGGAGAGGTTCCAGACTAATACGCATACGAATTGGTCTGGTGATGCCAGGCTAGATTTCTCTGGGAAAATTAGTTTATGTCTGTCACAGACTGGTTATCACAGGCCTTTTGCCTGCATTTGTGTGTCGAATGCAGTGGTGGCCTGGTTTTAACCGCAGGCCACGGTTAAACCCAGGCCATTGTACAAAAGCTTAAAATTTAATTAACTTGACCAACAAAATAAAATAAAGGCTTAATACAAGAAAATATGTTTTCTAATTAAAATAATTTAGAGATATTTCATTATTAATTAATAAATTAACCATATATCTATCTATGACTGCGACTGAGCAGGCCGCCGGAGATAAACAGCAACTTTTTCTTAATCAGTCACTGATTGGGTAAAGCTATGAAGGTAAAAACATTCATGTTTTTACCTTCATAGCTTTCTGTCCTCATATTTTACAAACCTTTATCCACGATCTACAACTCCTCTAGTGTGCCCTAATGTTCAATTTACTTGTAAGTTTGATGAACGTATAAAAACTAACAACAATGAGAAAGATGTAATGATAAGATCCAAGAGAAATTCTCATGGTAAAAAAAAATAATTTAACTTTTCCCAGAGAGAACCCACTTTGGAACCGCAGTGATCACTAGTCTCTACCAGCAGGTAGAACGTGGTGTAGAGCTGCAACAATTAGTCGACTAGTTGCCAACTATTAAATTAATCGCCAACTATTTTGATAATCCATTAATCATTTTTAATAAGAAAATTTCCAAATTCTCTGATTCCAGCTTCTTAAATGTGATTATTTTCTGGTTTCTTTAGTCCTGTATGACAGTAAAGTGAATATCTTTGGGTTGTGGACAAAACAAGACATTTGAGGACGTCGCCTCAGGCTTTGGGAAACAGTGATCGACATTTTTCAGCATTTCTGACATTTTATGGACAAAACAACTAATCAATTAATCGAGAAAATATTGGACAGATTAATCGATAATTAAAATAATCAT
>OMKR01003355.1:5152-22421 GCA_900302355.1 Cyttopsis rosea
TTAGGGGATTATCTCCACCAGACAATTGGACAAAAGGAAGAGAGGATCACTGGCTGTAAACAATTACCTGTCAACCAAAATGGCATGATCATTACTGGTCCAGTCCATGCAACCAACCAATTCCTTTCAAAACCTACAATAAATCTAGTAACTTGTGTGAGCTTTAGCCCACCAGAATATCTGTCACGGTGCAGTCTAGTGAAGTGTCACAATTCCGAATTATGAACTAAATTGTAGGTTGCTGGATGACAGACGATATGACTTGGATAATATAGATAATATCATCAAGATATCATGAATAGCAGACAGGCACCAACTAGGCTTGGGCAGATTGAAAATTCTATGACCGACAATTTATTTTATCTGCCAGGAAAAATCCTGTCGAGCATTGAACCGGTGTAAGTGCAGTTTACCGTGTTCGATCATAGTCCATGTATAACAAAGAGGTGTATTCTAACTGCTATTTTAGCAGTCTGGCAGCTCAGGCACTATTAGCTCTTCCCTACTAGTACTGCCACTCAAGCAGTGATGGGACAGCTGCACATATGAGAAATCATGGTCTCATTGGGTATATCTGCTGTCTGTCAATGACAGATCTGATCACGCTCACGTGATAGGACAGCTGCACGTGGGAGTGAGCATGGGAGCGAGTGTAAACAAACATGGAAGCAGGAATGTGGCTCTTCAGGAAATTAAAATTACTCATTGGATGCATCATGGATTATTACAACATTTACCCGTCTGCTACCGCACCGCGACAACATAAGGTGAGAGTTGACGACGGAGCCGTTGTGTTTTACTACATGTAGAAAACACGGAGCGTCAGTACAACTTAATTTGCCTTTTACTACCAGCGTTCACCTCTGGCAAATATAACACTGTTTGCTTTGGTATTATTCGTCAGTCAATCATTATTCAGTATTCATCATATTCATGAGAAAATAGTGGATCTGGGAATCTGTTGCTGTTAGAATTGGTTGTCAACAAATTCACAATATCTGCCTTTTAGTTAGGTAAGCAGGGATTTGCCTGAATTATAGTGAAACATATTGGATTACACTCCATACAGTATACACACTCATTCATATATTCTGTGATATATGATATGAGTGAGTAATATGGTTGTCAATGAGCAAGATCAGTTTCCATGTGTGAGCAAGCCTGAACATGTATTTGTGTGTGTGGTCTAGCCCAACAGTTAAGAGAATAACACCCATGTATAGGTGTGTACACTGCTTTGTGGCCTTGTGCATTACTAAAAAGAAGTACACACAAATACACAGTGAGCATGTTCACACAACGAGCCATCTCATCTCTACGAAAATTACAATGTGATAAATTCAGGACAAATTGTTGAAAAACTGTATTGCTTTCCTCCAAACTCATGTTTATGCATGCAGGGTAGGTGCATATGCACCCAAATGCAAAATTGGTGAGACAGGGTAGGCCTATCGATAATTTGACAATATTTTGGGGGTGACCTTTGGTGCTTTCATATGACATGTCTATGTCTACACATATATGTATTACTGTAATTATTGTATACGCATATATGTATTTGAGAAGTAGTAATTAGTAAGGCAGCTATTTTGACCAAGCCAGTAGAGGCATTGATTAGAACAGCTAGTAAAGTCTTGGAAGTAAATTGCATTACTTTACTGTAATGCAGCCTTGAAGACAGCATTTAATAACCCAAATCCCACACAATATCTAGTAGTCTCGTATCACAACCGATGTATCTCCCAGCCACAAGAGAGAGTGTCTCTCAGTTGCGTGGGCGTCTGTTTCAGCATTCTGGCCACACACACAAGAAGATTCATCTGTTTCTCCCCAACTTCCTGTTTCCTTCCCTGTGAATGGACCAACCACATCACAGCATTCAGAATAGCTCAGTTCTGACCCCAGATCACTGCTTGCATGACATCTCTCTAATTACAATGTCATTGACACAGTGAGCCAATTATACACACTGGTGATTTATGTACAGGGAATGCCCATCGTCTCCCAGTGACTATGCAGCATCTTGTTGTGAATTTTCATGTCACCCGAAAGATTCATGGGCAGCTCAGAATAAGGAGACATTGTTCTGCTCGTTCTGAGAGAAAATGGACTTGATGGTTAGTGGATGGCACCACGGGTTAAAGCTCCTAAACAGATATGCATGTGCTTTGTTTGCGTGTTTATGTTCCAATGCTGTAATTTATTCCTTATATATTTGTTTCCATTGTTTTTCCCGTGGGTTAGAGAAATAATAATCTATATCCTTGATGAATGCTGTCTTGTCACTGCCGTAACGTTGGCATTTATTTACTTATCCCAGTGATGCTTATGCAAAACGATGTTATTCATCAACATTATTTGCCGTTTATGTGTTTGTTTTCATAGAGGTCAATATGTGTAGATTTATTGTGAGACGCTTTGTCTGCTAAACAATGAAATGTGTGTAATTGTCATGTCCTCCATTTGGCATTAACGCTGTCTCTTTCTATTGTTTCCAGTTTCCGGAGCCATGAAATTGAATCCTCAGCAAGCTCCACTTTACGTGAGTATCTGCCTTTTAACTCATAGTCTGCTAATATTCTGAGTTCTTTGTGGTTTAGTTGTTTTCCCAGTCTTACACACGTACACACATTCGGGAATAAAACTACTGTAGATTCTGGTCGAATCTAGTAGTAGGTGTGTAGTAGTCTAACTGGAAGCTCACAAACTCCCACGCGGTCTTAACTTGCAATAAGATTGCCTGATTGACGTCACGTGTGACAGCAAACTTGAGCGGCGTGTTTTAGCCCTTTGTTTCTGACCGAGGCAGAGCAATTAAAAAACAACTCACTGGGTTGTCTTTTTTCACAGTTTGTTTGTTGGTACGCCCATCAGAGACCCAAGTGAATGTGCAAAAGCACTGAATAAGTGAATGTTTCATATTTTGTCCCCTTTAAAGTTTTAGCAAGCATTTCCAGATGTTTGCAGCACAAAATTTAGAAACACAATTAGTACTTTAAATTGTTATTTGGATAGTGCTGTAGTCCTTCAATGAGATAATGTTGAATGTGTTTTACTGAAATAATGTTTGAATCATTAATGTATAAAAAATATTGGACAATGCATAATTCAAGTTAATCCTTTCATTTTAAGACTATAAGTGAATTTATTTTCATTCTAAGTTCATGCTCACTATACTAGCATGCACCCTCTATTATTCTGTATCTTCTAAACATTCACATTTCCTGCCTTTATTGTTTTATAACAATGATACTTTTTAGAAAGTGGCCCGTTTCAGATCGCTCACATGATCACCTATGCGATCACCTATGCAGAATGTGAATGGCTGGGAGCATCCCGCTATTTGCATTCTGGGAATTTTTCTGGGAGGACCCTGCTCCGCGCTTCCCACTGCCAGCTAAATTCCACAATAATATTGAGAGCTTCTGCCACCCTCTTCTCGTAATCCATAACAACACAGAGATGATATGTTTTCACTGAGAAGTGAAATTTCTTGCTTCTGGTGTTCATTTGTTGTTGTTGCTTTAGCGATTGTTTTAGGAAGCGCTTCTTCTTTGTCTGCTCTCTCGGCGTCACCGCAACATTTTTTTACCACGCGAAGAAGAGCCGATATTGTCGTTTACGAGTAGATACAATTTATAATCTTATTTTATCAAAACGGTTTCACATTCTGACTTGACCACACAGAATTTGGAAGGATGATCTTGATCTGCATGTTTGTGTCAAAGGGTAAGATCGCCGTTCATGTTGTTGTTCAAGTGCAACAATGGTGGTTTTTTCCCTTTAAAATGCTGGTGGTGGCGAGTAGCCTTGGCATTTTAATATTTATCTAATATTTTGAAATCAAACTCGGTTTAGAAAATAAATTGAGAAATAGAAAACAATTGAGGAACATAATTCTGCTATAATCAAATTTTTCACAGAGAAAGGAATTACCAATGTTTTCCCCGAAAAGTACGCTCCTGCGAAATACGCCAGGTTACGATGTTGGAGATCACATATAATAACCATTAAAGGATTGTCAGTGTTGATAGTAAGCTGGCGGAGATAGGCCTACTATAACATTATATTCATCGCAGTTGGGGTTTTAGCCCTGAAATTTAAATTCCTTACTCACCCTCAAGTCAGTCTAAAACATATTCCGTGTTTGTGTCCTCACACATAGAGTTTGCTGTCAGTTCCAGAGCAACGGGTCTGAATCGTCAGTTTTATTTTAGTCCCAAAAGTTTATAAAGGTGATGAAATGTCTCTGAGGGCTTTCACAGGCAATGTTTAGTCCGTTTGAATGGAACCGTGTTGTTGGGAACTTCCAAAAATGAGTGATTTCCTTCCACAGAGACAAAATGGGACAGTACTTTTTGGACTTTGCATTTATTTGAGGACAGGTAATAGACATTCTAACTTTTAGAATAAAGTAATAACACGCAACAAGTGTATTGGCGAGAATCAGCGATCTCTCCATCATACACATCCTTGTCTAGCCATGCGCCAACAGGGCTCCTACATTACCCACAATGCAATCTCTTAAAGCGACAGGCCCTGTCAGTACCGGATCTGTCATGGAATTGTTTTTTAAAAGACAGACAAAAATACAACAGTCACAAATTAAGTTGAGGGATTTAAAAAATGTTTTTTAAAATAAAATACTATTTATTTCAATAACCATTTGTTACTGTTATTTGAGTTTTTATTATATAAACGGTTCAAACAGATTTTTTTTTAGTTAAGTTATTATTGAAAATATTTATTTTGTCATATCATTCAATTTTATTCATACACATTCATTTTGTTCAATAAAGCAATGTTTTCCTAAGACATTTATTTTCTGCCAAAATATAAATATATATCTACTTTAGTCAAATGCGAAAATTATCAAGAATCATGATGAATCGAGAATTGATTTTAAATTGTGACCCGAAGAATCTAAATCGAATCTTGAGATTCCCAAAGATTCCCACCCCTATTGATGAACATTTGCGAACCCCTGCCACCATTTCATGGTCAATTTCCACAATGAGTGAATAAGATATTACTGATTTGAATCTTTTGACATTGAAATACATTTCTTTTTGCTTTTTGACAGCACTTTTAATTGCACTACTGCGTCAAAGTTAAAACATCATTGTTTTAGTAAAAGTGACATTGTGTGCGAGTGGAGCACCTAATCAACATTTTTTTCCTTCTCTCATAATGCAGGCAATCAGGCATACATTTCTCACCACATCAGCTCTGTATATCTATTTGTGTGTGTTTTTATTTGCCTGTGTCTTCTGCCTAATTTGGACACAATGCTGTTTGGAGAGCGTGACAGCATATTTGCGGTGCCTTTCAACCACTCATTAAGCGGCTGTTTTGGTCACATACACAGCCCGCCTATATTGGGCGGGGTGTGTGTTTGGATGGATGAAATCATAACCGCTCCGTCCTTAGTTTTTGTAAGGACCAACGTCTTTTTTTTGGTTTGTTTGCTGGACGTGTGGGGTGGCCAAATAAGTGTGTTGAACATTTTCGTGGATTTAAACAATATTTAAGCAAATATACTCAGCTTAACATAATATAATACACAACATAATACTTTGAATGTTAGTAAATCTTTTTTTTTTTCACAAGCTTGGTAACAACATTAGACCTTAAGACTGGATGGCATGTTCTCCCCGTATTTGCGTGGGTTTCTTCCAGGTGCTCCGGTTTCCTCCCACCATCAGAAGACATGTATGTTAGGGTTAATATTCCTGTCGGTGCCCCTAACCAAGGCACTGGCAACAGAGCTGGAGGTGGTCGGTTCGGTTGTTCTGGTGGCCTTCCTCTGTGTATTAAGCCGCTTAGTATAAAACATGGTCATCATGAAAGCCAACCTTCGGATCGTAGACGGCACAAATGATTGAATTGAAGGGCATTATTAGCAAAATGTTGAGGCCCCATTCATATCCACATCATATCCAAAGCTTCCAAAATTCACCATAAATGATAAAAACACAAGCGATAATGGAATTCCACCATGTACGACTGAAAACCATGCTGCATCTCACTTGTGCACTGCTATATGTATATATTCTGGCAGAGCAGAATCGTGTTGGATTCCACCAGGCCGTACTTTTGATGGTTGAAGTCAAGGAAGTTTTACTATTGCACCCTTTCCATTTTGCGGAAAGGGTGCAATTGAAGGCGCAACAACTGTGCTATTTACTCATGTCTGCTGTATAAACAGTTACTGCTTTCTTTGGTTTAGCTCCAAGGGACTATAAAAGTCAGAACATTATTTTTTTTCTGTTTCAATGTAGCATTCTCAAGGAAGTAGCCTTCTGCCACATCCTGTGGATAAGAACAAACTGGGAGTAGAGGGGTAGAATGGAGGAACAGTAGTAGTATCATGGTTAGCATAGATTTTTCAGATGGATGAAAAAAAAAGACTAATAATACTAATATATTAGTATTTTCTATGACCCCCCTTAAAGGCTGGATTATGCTTCTCTGTCTGCACATATGCGAACGTGCATGGGTGTCGTTTAACAAAAGCAAACAACATGTGGTTGTTTGCTTTTTGTACTATACAGATTTTGTGTGTAAGTTTACGTGTCCACTGGGGGTCAGTGTCACATTTAGTAAACTACAAAAACAGAGGAATTCGGTTATTATTTCAAACTTTATTTGTAAACTTTAGAACTCAAAAGCATATACAAATAGAAATCTGTTTTCGAACCTCATCCTTAAGGCACTGTAGTATCTGCTACATTTTTTTCTATCAGCTACATTTTCTTCCCAACAGGAAGTTGGACTATTCAACCAATCTGCTTGTTTGATGTGCAGGACTGGACATCGCGTTGTTGAGATTTGAGAGGTGTGCGCATCAGCGCCTCTGCGACCTACGGTTACACATAACACCCTTCACTGCGTAGATTTGCAGAGACATTCACCTGTACCTTGCCAATACACACTGTGTGTTGGAACTATATGTTGTTCAGCCCTATGTTAATCATGTTATGGCAGTTCCGCCTGCCACACACCACCCAAGTAGCTTTTCCAGGGATCTCCGACACAGGGACACAGGCAAGATGTTAAAGAAAACTGGTTTATTGCAGAGATGGCAAGATTTTGCAAGCCGGGAGCAGATGGGATACATGTTGTCATGACAAGGGCTCCCTCCTGTGTGTGTGGGGTGAGGGATTAGTGTGCACACAATACAAAATTAATTTATCTCAATATATTTAATTCAAAACAAATTCAACACTGTTGGTTGGTATGCCAACCAACTGATTAATGTTGGCAAATATATAGTCATGTGCAGTGTTTCCCACAGATGAGAACTTTGTGCTATGTGGAATGTAAATTAATCTTCAGGGAAATTGAATACGGAATTAGAAACACTGTGTTATCCTCCGTGGTCAAGTGAACACCAAAATACCAGACAGTGCACCTGGACAATCAGGGATCTTCATATTATTCTCTTGTAATTCTATGCTCCAGTGAAGTGAGGCCTCTTTTTAACATTCATCTTCATATTTTGTAATTATCTGGGCAATTAATGGGTGTGTATCCACAATTATCCGGTGGCCTGTCAACTAATGGCTTTGGTAGGGAAAGAGTTTTCCTTTCAGTGTCACGAGTTACACCCATAAGCTATGAACTCATAAACCAGATGTGATGATGATGAGCAACATTACCACAGTATACAGGAAAGAGTCTGTTCTATTCAGGGCACTTGTTGAAGCAGGACACCGACTACAGTTGGGAGTAAGCTGAGTGTCCAAATCCATGGATAGAGTGAACTAGCATCCATGTGCCAGCCAACTACTCGTGACCATGACTCAGTGCTGCTGTCTGGAATGGCACCGTGCGCACACACGCAGACACACACACACACACACACACACACACAAA
The DNA here is from genome assembly GCA_900302355.1 of Cyttopsis rosea. Classification (NCBI taxonomy): domain Eukaryota; kingdom Metazoa; phylum Chordata; class Actinopteri; order Zeiformes; family Parazenidae; genus Cyttopsis; species Cyttopsis rosea. The sequence continues at coordinate 13,031 of OMKR01003355.1, forward strand.
CAGCAACAATATAGCAGGGTCTCAAGACTTAGAGTATCAAGAAAATATATAAAACCTTAGTAAGTAGCAGGGTGGGGTTTGTAGCGGGCCGAATTGTACTGGAGAGATGAGCAAGTTTTCCCAATGACTGGAGCATGCTCCTGAGTGGCCACTCATTACCTCTCCATACCAATCAAATCACGACCCAGAGGCATGCACCGCTTGCCGCATGCATTATTATACTGTGGTGCGTGGTGTCCAATTCAAAAGTTCGTACACAAATCAGAAAAGGTAGATAAATGTTGTGAGATTATATATGAAAACAAAGTTATGCTCTGCTCTCTGTTGCAACTGTTTTCAACTACATCCATATAGTATGCAAACACTGCCCACTATGCTTGAAAGCGTATTCCACAATGCATTCTGAGGGCAAGGCGGCAGTAACCACCCATTCCACCAATCGGTGGAGTGGGTGGTCCAAGTGCAGAGACTGCCGGGCAGTGCTATTAAAGCTAAACTAATTATATATCATACCTATTAAAGGGACATTCTCAAGAGGAGGACAACAAAGTATCCGGCTGAAGGCCGAGCTAGTGGGATGACTGGCCACCCTATATGTAGTCGCTCTGCACCATGTGACACGTTTGTTACATTATTTATCAGATTAAAAGAAGGGGTTTTGATCTGACTTGTATATTGCGCTTTTCCTGCTTCAGCCAGCCCTGCCTAAACATTGCTCTCTGTAGTTTATACTGTGAGGGTTTGCTAACACATGGCAGAGTAGAAGCGTCAATTAAAGGCTTATCAGTGTCTCAGTCTCTCAACTTTGTTTCCCCCCCCTCCAACTTAGCTGTGGCTGTCAGTCAGCGTTAGTTACACTGGTGTTGCCCAGGGCTTTGTCATTTCACTAGCATGCGAGCTCGGTGACTCAGCCACAGGCTGGCTATCCGACACAGTAGGCCCAAGGCCTGTGTGTCAACCCTGTTTAACCCCACTCATTTATCCACACTGAAGCATGTCTCTTCAAAGCAATACAGCTATATAAGGCAATGTACTGCTTGTGTTGCTTCAGGCGACGGAGATCTATGCGGCCTGTGCCACATGGAGAGAGATAACCTTTTGTCTCCCTGTGCATGCTTCACGAAGTGCAGACTACCGGAGAAGCAGGGCGAGGTAAAAGTGAGAGCCGCTGTCACCGCTTCCATCTGTCAAGAGGAAACAAGAGTTTCTGACACAAACAAGCAGCACATCTGTTAAATAGACGTGGCTCAGCAGTGTCAATACCTACCGACTTAAATCCTCTCTCCCAATCAATCTGTGTGTTTTTTTCCATCTCTAGTAGTTGGATGTCAGAGGTTTTCAGAGCGTGCATTGTATGTAATATATCTCTCTCTTTTTACCAGGGAGAGTGTGTGTTGACCGTTCGTCTTGATGATGAAGAGGCGTCCTGGGCTGAAGAGGAGAAGGACGAGGAAAAGGAGGTTGAGTTTTACCTTCTGTTCTCAGGTTCAAACCAGCGGCATCTCACCACGACTTTCAGAGTCAGCCACGTGACTCTACAAGCTGTGTGCCCAGGTATTACACGGACACCACCACACTAACCCATAAACATTGCGGTATGACTCCAGTCATATACTGCTGGCCCCCGGTTGGCTCTCCTGGTGCCTATTGAACTACTCTTCACTCAATTACTTATATTATACTATACAATTTTCTAGTTTAAATCAATGAGAAGATATGGTCAAACTTCATGAGATAACATCTATGAAGTATTTGATGGTGTTTAGTTTGAAAACTTAGTTTTAGTTTACTATGTTAATACTTTAGTATTAACATGGTGATAACATGATTAACATGAAGTATGTGTGAGAGAGAAAGATTTCCCAACATAATTTTGTCCTGGACAACAATTTCTTCCATCTTGACCAGTTTTCCCAACTATGGGTCGGCCTTCCACTAGCACGCCGCTGACCCCTCTTGAGCGCCATCCGTATTTGACAAACTCTCACAAGATCAGTTTGTGAGCCACCAGTTAACTTCCAGTATCAACAGAAACTAGAGCAGGCCTACCCGCAGGTGGTTAGCATGTCAGGCTAACTCGCTGGGAAGTGGGCCTAACATAGCTCCAAAGTCGGCGATCTTTTTTGACAAAAGTAAATGAGCTTGACTATTTTCAAATGGGTCCCTATCTGAATGAAATTGGGCTCATTGGAACCGCAAGAGTCTTAGCTTCACAGCAATACCGGAGATAAACAGCTCCACAGGCTAAGTTAGCTTCAGGGTCCTAAAGAGCCCCGGTTGCAGTGAAATATATTATTTTGGCCTTTTTTTCTTTTCCCTATTTCTGTACACTGTGGTACCTAAACAGTCATAGAATTGTATAAATTGGGTATGGCTACAAAGCTGAGACTCATTGTTCAGACAATTGCATTAATGTGTGATGAAATATGGCCTCATATTAACCATTTCAATGTAATGACAGCATATTTTTATTTGATCTTGCTCTATAAAATGACCTCTGGGATAATCACAAGCCCCTTTTATACAGCCTGTCCAAGCCAGCATTGTTGTGCCTTTATTCCACATCGCCATTCTGTGTAAAAGTTCCAGGCACGGAATTGGGGGGCAGAGTTCGCCCGCCTCTGATCCGGCAGCAGAGGTAGTAACGGAGGCGAAACTGGGCCATTCCGCCGTCTGTGTAATAAAGGACAGCCGGCAAACCAGGACAGGGGAGTGACCTTCTGATGACCAAGTTTTTCATTGGTCAGAGAGAAAAAAAAACTCCATTTGGGAGCAGCGCTGCAGATATTCCTCTAAAGTTCAAATTAAAATTTATATGCTTTATTATTATTACTATTATTAATTATAGTAATAATAATAATAATAATATCTATTTTTAAATTATTTTTTATGCTCAAATTTAGAACTAGAGGGTGGGGGGGTGGCATTACACATGTCCTTTCCAGAGTCCTAACCCAATGGTATTAAATCAGTCATCATTTTCAACCTGTCCTCATAATAAATAAAATAGCCTCCGGTCTCTCCCTGTCCGCGCGTCTGGCAGCTCTGCTCTGCTGTTGGCACCGTCCTTACCCGAGGCTACCAGGTCTATTAGATTAAATAATTTTAAATAATACATTTATTAAATCATTGTGATCATTTTCAACCTGTCTTTCTGGCCGACGCTATTGTGTTACACGTCACGCACCATGATCACGCCCCCACGATTCTGGGAAGCCGGCGTCTCGTTAGGGTCTCAGCTTTCTGAAGGTATAAGGCACTTGTATGTGGCACCAACTGCTGATCTACACCACCCCCCCAAACTCCAACCCCTCCACCTAACTCGGAACCCAAGAAATGGGCCTGGAGCTTAAGAGGTTAATTCTACCAGAGCGGAACATTTCTGCCCGGCATGGCTTTTTAAGAGCAGAACAAGCTCCAGTTTCAAGTTGTGACACATTCTTCAGTGATGGATTAGATGGATAGAGATGTAAACATTTACAGTTCCTGAAAGCATCGGGCATCACTCGCGTGTGTAAGTCTTGCACACAAATGTGAACATGCATTAACATTATTTTGTATTCTTGAATTCCTCCAAATAAAACAACTAAAACAAACTGTTTTTAGTGGTTTTATTTGGAGGAACAGGGCAAGGCTCTCCGCGATCAGGGCGCGATTCTGATCACGGAGAGCCTTGTCTGCCTCCGGACAATTTACATGTAAAAATATATTTGATTCCCCTTATTTATAATTCCTCATTGAAATGTTATCCCTGTACATTTTTGTAAACTTCTCTCTGTTTTATCCTGTTATTGTAATGCACACTGACAAAAAACAAAACAAAAGCGACTATTCAACTTGAAGAATCTCAATTGACTGATGGGTCTGATTGATTGGATGATGATTCGACTCCTCGACTTTCAGGAGGCTGCCCTAAATAATATTAATAATAATAATAATAATAATAACCTTTATTTGTATGGTGCCTTTCATACACTAAGTGCTTTTCATTAAAAGACGGCAATCAAATAGCAACAATAAAAGCAAAGCAAACAAGCAAATACATTTAATAAAAATAGGTAAATTTCACACTATATTAGTTCACAGATTTTGGGGCATCAATTTAGAAGGATCACAATTATTCTTTTTACATTGAGTCAATATCATTCCTCAGCGGATGATTTCTCTTGAATTCTTGGTCCTTGAATTAGCACTCTTGAATTTACTTAATTCTTAAGTAATTTCCTAACAATTCTCAATGGGGTACCATCGGCCCCTGGTCGACGCCACAGTCCCCAACGTAGTGGTGCTTGTAAATTTTTGAAACACGTCCTTAAGTGCTCATACAGATATTCTATTATTACTCCAATAACCACAATCCTTCAATTCTCCTGTTGGGATGGGATCCCCAAATTTTCTATACAATATATAAATTTTCATTTGCATCTCCAGTCGTGTTGTACTTCTAACAGGCCAGCAGCGGACCTGAGGGCCCTTGATGGAACGTAGAAGACCAGGGATTCTGCATCATTTTGCTCAGGGCCGGCCTACTTGTTCTACATAGTCCAGTGGATTTTTGGCCTAGATTTAAGAACATTACTTTTACTCTTTTATTTCTCTCAATCGAGCAAAAACTAAACTCAATCCAGTTTCTAAAATCAAATCACAGTGATGTATACAGATCTACAGATACAGATCTACAGAGCTACAGAGAGCCTTCCTGAATTCACAAAACTCTGAAAATGTTACTAGGGATGCACCATTTTCTTCAGACCGAGTACGAGTACTCACTTTTGGGTACTTGCCGATACTGAGTATTGAGTAAGTATAAGAGTACTTTTTAAAATTTAAAAAATATTGCAATTCTCAGTTGCCACAATATGTGAGATTGCTGATTTTGACACTGTTTATTATTGTTCATTATTCACTATGGAGCAATAATAGAACATGAAACTGTCCCTGAGTTCCAATAAAATAAAATACAACATGGAACGGTCACTGAGTTCCAATAAAATAGAACATAAAATTGTCACTGAGTTCTAGTAAAATGGAATATGCGCGCCGGCCAAAGTGGGATTATAAATAATCCCATTGCAATTCATGTGATTTTTCATTCCTTTCCTTGCGCTACGGGGTTTCGTGAGACTCCTCTGAATCCTATGAAACTCCTGCAGCGCACACCACCACTGCACTCAAAACACTGCTCCCTCTCCCATTTGGAAAACAGTGCCGTTATTTTTTTTATTTTATTTTGAACATTGAATAGGCTATTACAAAAAAAACGATTTCCAATTTTACTGTCAACACAAACCCGTCGACAGTCTGTTGTTTAGTCTGCACATTATAACATCCCTAGTTAGCACATTTTTAAATTAATGGACTGTAAAGTCCAATAAGAAAAGGCCGTAATTCATTTTTTTTCAGGGGACAGTGCCACTGCCGTGCACCTTGCTCAGTGGGACACCAGGCCAGAGTTTGGAGGGGTTCTCATCCTGCCACATTTTTAGTAAAGAGCTGTGCTGAAGCATTGCCGTCTGATCGATATTGCATTTCCACATCACGGTTTACGTTCTTTGCTACTTTTGTGTGAAGATGTCTGAGATTGGTTTAGCAAATGTAACAAGTTATTTTTCTGATTTGTCAGGTTTCAAATGCACCAATGTGCATTTGGTGAAATGTGCAATGGTGTTGGCTAAGTGCTAATTTTACTCCAGCATATCTGGTTATTTGGTGAAGTTCACCATGTTGTCATTAACCTGACTATGTTTTCCCTTTTGCATGTTATTTCTGTCTGTCCAGCTCATGATGTCTGCGAGAAGGTCCTGGTGACATTGTGTTCAGCTCGCTCAGGTCGACATGTGGACCCCCATTCACAGGAAAGCTTCCGCTATGTGCCGGTAATAAATCCCACTATTTTTGAAACGGGGACAGTTTTATTTCCATCTAATGTTTCGTCTTATTTTGCTTTGGATACTCTTCTCAAGATGGAACACAATCACAACACAATTATTTTCTCTCACTGCAATTTTTTTCTGCTATCAAAAGGTTATGGACTCTGCAGAAGTGTTATTCCACTTGAGAGTCCTTTTGTATTTTGTGTAAAATGTTGTGTCCAACATTTAATTAAGGACTGATAAAGCCTGACATGCAAAATGTCTGCTTCCTGTGCGTGCCCGTTTAGGACTTGGCCCTGGACATGGCCTGTTTCCTGCTCAACAACACAGCCCCGCAGGGAGCCATGATGCTGGATGACCAGCAGGTAAGGGTTGACCCATCAGGACCTTCAGGCTACAGTTGGACAATTTTAACATCAAATGTAATTTTTGACTTAAAAATTAATAATGTGACGATAATCTGGGGATGACCATTACTGGTACTGGGACTCTCAGACAATATTTAATGTTATATCGAATACTTGATTTTATCTACAATATATTTGGTGCTATCTTTCTGTCCTGATATTTGTACTGCGTAAATCACATCTCTTCCTCTAGCAGTGTTACAGGATATGAGTCATTAAATGTCTCCAAAAGTACTTAAGTTAATTTCAATTTTTCTTAAATAAATGTGTTTGCTTCCAATAAAAAAAAATCTATTTGCATTCATTCTTATATTCATAGTTATATTTAGAAAAAGGTGGAGCAGGTAATAAAAACCAATGCAAATATCCAAAGGCTAGACTTTTTTAGACTTTAGATTTTTAGTGACAAAATTGGTTTCAAATTAGACTTCAATTAGTATTTATAATGAAGAACAATCAGAATGGCGACCTTTGGATTTATAAATACGTTTATAAATAAGTTTACTAAATAAGTAGAATCATCCAATTGTCGTAAATTAAATTTGCGCATACCTACAGATACCCTGTATACAATACCCACTGTACTATCCAGTATATAGTCACTTATAATCAGTAAATCCAGCTCTCATTGGCCAGTTATGTCTTGATAGCACCAGTTCCAATACTAACAATTCAAAGATAATGGTTTACCACAAAATAAATACACAGTCGTGGCCAAAAATATTGGCAACCTTGCACATTTAAAAAAACAACTCTTTAAATTAAGTTGAAATTGACAAAGGTATTTGGTCTCCACAATTCTTTATTTCACTGTTAATACAGTAGTACAGAAACTTTGTTTTTGATTCAGAACTTAACATATCCTTTTAAATCATAAAATAAACAGAAATGGCGTTTTATTATTGACACCCTAGATTTAATATTTGGTAGCACAGCCGGTGGAGAAACCTAACCTAACCTAACTGCTGTCAAGTGCTTCCTATAGACTCCTGGCAGTCTTCTTTTGCAAACTGCTCCAGTTCTCTTAGATTTGAAGGGTGCTTTCTTCCAACTGCTGTTTTAGATCTCTCCACAGGTGTTCAATGGGATTTCGATCTGGACTCATTGCTGGCCACCATAGAACAGTCCAGTGTTTTGTTTTGAATCATTCCTGGGTGCTTTTTGATGTGTGTTTTGGGTCATTGTCCTGCTGGAGGACCTTGGATGGAGACGCAGCTTTGTGACACTGGGTGGAACATTGCGCTCTAAAATACCTTGATAATCTCCCGATTTCATGATGCCATGCACAGATTCAATGCACCCAGTACCAGAGGCAGCAAAGCAACCCCAAAACATCAGTGAACCTCCTCCATGTTTGACAGTGTTTTTTTCTTTGAAGGCTTCATTTTTTTTCCAGAGTGTATGCGATTTACCAAAAAGCTCTAATTTGGTTTCCTCTGTACACAGGACATTCTGATGAGCCAAGATGAACTTGTAGTTTTGAGTTTGTCCATGCTTGGCTACGATCTTCTGTCTGACCTCCTCAGACAATTCGCTCTTTTGTTTTGTTCCTCTGCAAACCAAAGAAATCCATATGTGGATACCAAATCATGTTTTAATTTCACAATTTTCTGGAAGAAATGGTGTTAGAAAAAACTGCAAGGGTGTCAATATTTTCGGCCACAACTGTATAGTTTGGATGTAGTGTTTTTGGATGGATCATCCAAACAATGGATCATCCAAACAATAAACAATGATTTCACCCGCCTTTGCCAGGTTCCGCTAAAAGAATGTGAGAAGCTGGACCGGAGCCTCGCCCTGGCGCTGAAACACCTGACCTCAGCCCACCTGCAGAGAGACCCAGGAACACGGGCTGAACTCCGACCAGGGCCTGCACCCCCAGACACTCTGACTGGCAACACACGCGTGGATACATGGATGGACACAGGCGGTTTCCTGCACACCGCCACCAGACTGCCACCAGAGCAGTGCAGCCTTACAGAGACGGAGGCACAAACGGACTCCTGGAGGGATGGAACCACACAACTGGAGAATGGTACAGGTCAGTGTGACCGTTCTGTTTTAGTGGTCCTCATTCACAAGTATGTGCGTCACGAAATGTTCTTACTTCTTAAATCACCACCGGATTCAACATGCATGCGTACCAGCCACATTTGTTCCTAACCACGTGTGCATGTTGATAAATCTGAAACATTCTAAATTGACAGGGGTGTACATGAAACTGGCAATTGGAAGATCCTGCTAGAAAAGATGCTGGCTAGGTGACCTGCAGGGGTGGTGGCCCAATTACGAATGGCATCCGATCATTTATAGTTTATCAGTCATTGGAGAAATCATGGTCTCATTGGGAATATCTGCTGTTCATCAATGACAAATACATCACGTGATCTAGGACAGCATCTAGGGTCTCTCCCCTAAGCTATGTCATCAGCGTTAGAACTGCTTCATGGCAATATTTACAGCAATATTTTACGTTATCTGCACGTGGCAGCAAGTGTAAACAAACATGGATGGAGGAACGTGGCACTTGGGGAAATTACTCATTGGGTGGATTATGGATTATTACAAACATTTGCCTGTCTGCTACCGTGCCGTGACAACATAAGGTGAGGGTTGACGACCGAACCAAACCCAAGGAGCTTTGCGTTTTTGTTTGCCAATCGCATTTTAGTACAGCGTCAGTACAACTTCATTTGCCATTTACTACTAATGTTCGCCTCTGGCAAAAATAACATCTGTATTTTTTCAAAATAAAAGCCTTTTTTAGGCAACTTCCGTTTTTTACGATTCCGATCATGACTATTGGGGTACATTTTATGGATACAAATCCGATTACGACTATCCGGCCCACCCCTAGTTACCACGGCAACATATGCCTTGGAGCTAGCCCGGTCGGGAACAGGCTAGTTTGAGGACTCGCAGCTAAGTGTGTCACTTTGTAGCTGTCCACCACGAAACCGATGCTTGACTTGACTAATTATATCGTCAAAGTGAAATAAATACATATTAAATGTATATATACTGTATATATTACCTTGTCTGAGTATGTGTTTATTGTTATCTTCCTCATTGAAATTGCCAACATGCCTGTTTTCCCATATATATATATAT
>OMKR01003380.1:9579-19807 GCA_900302355.1 Cyttopsis rosea
CCCTCCCACCCTGCAAAAACAGGAATTTTATGGCAGTCATTTGCTATAAGTCCCCTGCTTTCCCTTCCGTGAAACCCCTCTTTGAGTCCATAAAATGCTGGACCCTGCCTACTCCCCTACGCTCCCCAGCCAAGAAAACAGCAATGGTAACAGTATAATGGGCCCAGTGCTGTTTGTGAATTTTTGATGGAAGGTACTGTACTATATCGTCGTCCACCCCTGATCTCCTTGATGTTCATTTCCACATTTGGCATTTATTCTGACACTACCGACAAATTATACTTGTAAGTCGCTTTGGACAAAAGCATATGCTAAATGACATAATATTATTTAATGTAATATTCAGTAGGGCTGGGTATTGCAATTTTATGCTTTTATGGTATTGAACTAATTGCACCAATACTACCTTAAGAGTACATTTGTGTGTCGTAATTTTCATTTTTGTGCCAAGTGATTTATTAAATTTTTTTGTCGCTCGAGGTCTCTTTATTTAAAAGCAGTATATTTTCAGTATGGAAAAGAAAATCCAACATTTTGTTTGTTTTGACGGATTCCATTTTGCGGAAGGTCAAAATTCAATATCAATCAACGTAATTACTGCACGCTAAGCACCTTACCTTGCCAATTGTCGTACTAAAAAACCTTGGCAAGGTTTCTGGGTTTCATTCTTAAGAATTGACTTGGGGCCTTCACCTCAATTGATGCCATTCATTCACATGTGGCACAGTTAAAATCACTTTAATAGTCTAATAGAAATTCACTCAATGCCATCTTGGTTACACTTTCAGGCAGTAACGTCAATACTTTTTCGACTCAAATATTTTGAAACAAGATGAAATTATATAGTATATTTTCAGTATCGTTAGTGCATATCACCATTTATATTTCATATTCAGACGCAGCAATGAAGAATTGTAGACAATACCGGAACCTTTCAAAAGCTTTGTTGGTGTTATTGCCACCAGCCCTCTACTATAAAACCGTAGTATGTATCATCTTGCATGTTTCCTTGAGCCAAGCATGTCTTACTCTAGCTGCATAAAACATCTCTTATGTTTACCTGATGTTTCATATAGGGTATAAGGGTCTTGTTCCTATGAAAGCCCCTGATTCACCTTTATTCTGCTCCTACTTGCTGTAATTCTGTAAGTCTCTGTTGCTCTCCTGATGCTCTGTGGACCAGAACCCTCCAGAGTAGCAAAGAAACTTTCCTTAAAAAAAAAATTCATTAATTCTGACAGACAACTCTTAGATTTAATTTAAAATGATATATTTTTTGGTTTGTTTGAGTTTGGCTGTCTGGGCTCTACTGCTTATCACTCCCGGTAAGGTGTACAGAATACATAGGCAATCTTAATGAGCTGTAAATATTGGAGTGATGAGCTTGACTCCCCCACTGGATAGAAGAGTAGAGCCCAACAGGTGGATGCAGGGGAGGTGGAGGAAATGCAGCAAAACAGCAAGCAAAGTGCGCAGCAAAGCAGGAAGTAAGGCGAGTAGGGCATGAGGGAGTGGCTGCTTAGTCATCAAAAAATATATCTTTCCTTATTTTAGGAATATAATGTTTTCTTGAAAGTTATTCTTTCAGAGCGGAGAGCTTTTAAAAACTTGCTGTTTTCTTTAAAGTGACCTATCTTGCTTAAAGAAATCCCCAAGATTTCTGAGATACAGTAGTCATAGTTTGTCAGAATGAATCGCTGAATAATGTAAATATGTACAATTCTAGACCTGTTAATTTATCTCTAAAGGGGAGGGAAAAAAATCTATTGATCTAGTGTTTTCTGGCTTAAGATTTTATTTTTCGCAGTGTGTCCCACTCTGTTTGCCTTCCAAAGGAATTAGATTGTCAAGAGACCTCAAAGTGTTTTGTGTTCCTTGCTCCGAGATGGCCTTCTTTTCACTCTCTTTAAAATTGCTTTTTTCCAGTCTGTATGAGGCTATCCGTTGTCTTTGGATCGATCACCTGATTTGATGTAACCCTGTGGCTTCTACAATGTGTTGCTTCCACAGAGACGGTACGAGCTATGACCCATGTTATCAACCAGGGGATGGCCATGTACTGGGGGACGTCGCGGTGGAGCTCCATGGAGATCATGGTGAGCCGACGTCCTCTGTATCCCAACAAAATCCGCAATCCTGCATCGGATATGAGTCCTGAGTCCTCGTGCGCCTTTCCCTGCAGGAAGCCTATTCTGTGGCACGGCAATTCAACCTCATCCCACCCATCTGTGAGCAGGCTGAGTACCACATGTTCCAGAGGGAAAAGGTGGAGGTGCAGCTCCCCGAGCTCTTCCACAAGATTGGTGAGTGGAAGAGATTTAGGAGGACCAAATTAGAGTGCCAGTCCTAAAACCATAGGGTTTTCGATGAGATGTGTAAACTGATGCGTGTGTTAAAAGGATCTTTAGCTTTTCCTGCCGTATTATAAAACACTTAAGAAGAAGAATGATTTATTAATCACACATTTACCACACACATGCGGAGCGTGACACACACACACGCAGGAGTGGCGAACGATGAGATACAGTCTCTGCATTTATCCCATCCTGGCCGTCCTTCATCCAGGGGCAGCCAGGAGCAGTGGGCAGCCCTCACTTTGTCGGCGCCCGGGGACCAATTCCAGGTGGTGGGTCCATGCCGTGGTCAGGGACAGGACAGGAAGTGTTCTGCACGTTTGTTTTTTTTGTCAGGGTCCTTATGTTGGAGGAGACCCATGCGAACACGGGGAGAACGTGCAAACTTCACACAGAAAGGCCCCTGATCGGGAGATAACCCACCGGAGCACGGTGCCAACACGGTGCCAGCAGTGCAGGAATCGAACCCAGGACCTTCTTGCTGTGAGGCAGCAGTGTTAACCACTGAGCCACCGTGCCGCCAACTTAGTTCCAGTCGAGTAATTTGATTTGACAAGAGGCATTCCGCAAGTGCTGACACAGTTAGGGCTAAAGATATCTAGGGTCAGGGTATCTAGGCAGAACTATTTTTGTTGGTGAAGCTGATTGAACAACAAAACTCATAATCTGTTTTCTCAAATGACCATGACTTGATGAATAGCCTTGTTCTGAGATCGGTTGTACAAAATCATTATCACGCACAATATCACTTTATACAGTATAAAGTCATGAGGTCAGGCCTTTATACTGCATTTCAACACGGCATACTTATTAACAGCTGAATCACAGCCTTGTCGATATACAGTATAAATACCTCTTACTGTATGTCAAAACAAAACATACCACATTTTGTAGGCCGTTCTTATCTATGGATTAGTCCACTAGTTAAATCTAGCTAACCTAGCTAAGCTAACTAGCTACCTTCTGTCTTTTTTTCTTAAAGGGTTTTTTTTGGGAAAAGAGCTTTATCTCTATCTTGCCTAGATTCAGACGAGATGGTCAACACCAATTTCACCCCTGTGTGTCCTGTATTGAAGTAGTGATGGGCTGAATACTAATTGTGTTAGCTCAATGCAAGGCTGAAATTAGGAAGATATACCGTCTAGCATCTCAAAAAGTGAGTTATTTAAGTCATAGACCTGAAAAGGACTTCTTGGTAATTTTAAATGCAGCTACATTTGGAACTATTTTTGCCACATTTATCCATCTGCCGAAAGCAGACGTCATGCAGTACAAATGCAACGCCTCGCGCCAGAACACATCAACAAAACTCAGCTGACGGAACTAACCTTACCGCCCCAACATATTGTGTTTCACAGGCGGCTTCACAGCTGATAATCCCCGTGCCCGGTGGAAGGAGAGTTAAAAATACTTCCCACAAGCAATAGTTTGCTGTGCGCTCTCACACCCCCCTGGTTTACTGTTTATGAACAGGGGTGGGAGCCATGACATGGTCTCCGCTGGCGTGTGGGATCATCTCAGGGAAGTACGACAGCGGCGTGCCCCCTTACTCCCGCGCATCTCTCAAGGTAACGCTCTTTACTCTTCAACACCGATTTTTATGTTGCATGCATACCCACATTCGATGGTATGGAAGTGCGGATTTGGGGAAAGGCGGGTCCCCCAAGATGCGATGCTGTATTCTCTTATTTTAAATAATGCTAATATGATTATGCATTTTGTATCCATTATTTGCAGAAGATACAGAAATGGTCTACAATGAAGACAATCTTGCCGTCATCCCACCATGAGATAAACTTTTGAAATATCAAGATGTTAAACACAGCCGTAATGCATCATTTACATATTTGTTGTTAAATTATGGAGAAAAAAAAGAAAACGTTTTAATGAATGTGACATTTACTGATGCTTAAAATATTTCTAATTTGTTTACTGTGTGTGTGTTTTTTAGCAGTTCTTACCATTGAAAATGGTACCAATGGTACCATTGAAAATGGTAAGAACTGCTAATACCATCATCCTTCTCTCTAGTTCTCTTGCTCTTTTCTCTATCTTTGCGTAAAAATGTTCAAAATGGGAATCATACTCTATAGCCAATGTGAGAAACATAAGAAGCTGTGCAATTCGCATTCTCGTTTTTCTTTGGTACAATATGTCAGTATGGTCCTTGAAACGTTTGCCTCATTGGACTGCATTTAAGCACAGTGAGAAGCTGCAGCAGAGTGGTGAGTTTCTCAATAGTAAAGCATTAAGCGAGGTTGTATGTTAATGGTATCATTACAAAAAAAAATTTAGAAGCTATCAGTAAGAATGGTCAGTCAAATATCGGTGCAAGCTTTCACCTCTAGGAATATTTACCATGGATGTAGAGTGACTGTTTGTCAGCTGTTGAGAATGAGGGCGAGAAGGCGATAAAGTGCCAAAGGCTACTAACTGAAGTTGTATTAGCAGCTAGCGCTGCCACTGCTACTAACAGCCAGTGTTTTTGGTGGTATTTGTTGATTCCTTGTTTTAAAACATTGCATTTGACCTACTGGTTCAAAATTAAGTTATCTCATACTGTGCAGTAGTAGTCGATACAGTCGTTCATCACTGCTAAAGAGGTGAGGATGTCTACCGATGAAATTTAGCAAAGATGGATGGCCAAATTTAACCCCAATTGCGAGTGTGTATGAGTGTGTTTGTGCATGTATTTAAGAGTAGCGGACCGTGCCTATTAGACCTGAGCCTTCTGAAGAACATCACAAACCGAAACATCACTCAAATAGGCCCATATGAAACCATGACCATGACTGCAGCGATGGCGTAGCATCTTCTCCAGCTGGTGTTCCACAGTGATGAAAGTTATTTTTTAAGAGTCGGTCCTTGACAAGTCACTCAGTCAAAAGACTCGTTCGATTTGATTTATTTGGTTGAATGCACAGTGCGCGAGGGAGGACTGCCGGTGGACGATGACTGAGAATAAAGTAAGCATAAGTTTGGCTCAGAGTTCTGAATGGAATCATTTGATTCTGTTAAAATAGTTTATTTTGGTGGAATGCAAAGTGTAAATAATTCACATTCAATATGAATTATGCTAAACATCCTGACCTTTTTTACCTTGACATTAAGTCCTCAGTAATTATTTTCAGTTTGAGACAGTTTGTAGTTTCTCCTGAATCATTTATAAAATTTGTTCGCTACGAACAATTCATTTGCGAATCTTGCATTACTAATTTCTTCTAGCTACCCCAGAGGGGTAGGGATAGGGACAACTTTTTTTAATTGTCCCATCAAAATGTGATCTAGTGTGATCATGCTGTCACTCCTAGTTGAGTGAATGACAAGGGCCTTCTATCTGGATTCTGAAGGCCCTGCAGCAGGAGGCGTTCACATGACGATAGTTTTCTGCCCAGAGACAGCCTAAGAAAGATTGTGATTGGTTATTTTTTTCTCTTTTCACACATCCCATATACAGTCAGGTCCATAAATATTTGGACATTGACACAATTTTCATCATTTTGGCTCTGTACACCAGCACAATAGACTTGAAATGAAACAATCAAGATGTGCTTTAAGTGCAGACTTTCAGCTTTAATTTGAGGGTATTTACATCCAAATCAGGTGAACGGTGTAGGAATTACAACTAATTTTATATGTGCCCCCCTCTTTCTAAGGGACCAAAAGTAATTGGACAAACTAACATGATCATAAATCAAATTGTCACTTTTAATACTTGGTTGCAAATCCTTTGCAGTCTGGAACCCATAGACACATAAAATATGTTGTAATTCCTACACTGTTCACCTGATTTGGATGTAAACACCCTAGCATAACAATGAGAACAAAGTTCTGACAAGACTTAAATGTGTTTTGAAAAGTTTTAAATATTGTTTAAATTTTTTTCATAAATCTTCACATACTGCAGGGACTTCTCTGAATATGTAGAAGGTCCTGAGGGTCACTGGGGAACCATAATGTTCTCAAACAACACCACACTTGTTGGTCTGCACAAAGTAATGACTGGTTCTCTGAAAATGTCCAGTGAAGGATAGGGGTGAGATCAGTAATAGACTATCTGGAATTGTCTGGTTTTACTAAGTGTTGGTCATTAATTTGGTTTAAAATATCAATATCAAGTCAACATAAATTTAAAATGAACTTGGGATGTCCCCCTGACCGCTTGAGCTCTTTCCTATTTTGTCGCTTTTTGTGGCGGCCTGCTTGAACTAACCCACGCAAGCATGGATGAACGTTAAGTGGCGAGACAACCATCAGGCAACACCCCTGTGCTGCAAATCCTTTGCTCTAATCTCAGCCAAACAAACCAATGACAAAACCTGTGCCAAAACACGAGTGAACACTGGTGCAAGTAACAAGTAAAGGTGGAGAGAGCTGAGTACTTTTAAAAATTTCAAAATCCATGTGAAGGTCTGACATTATGATCTAGCCACACAAGCTAGCTGGAACTAGTGTTTGTTGTTGATGCTGTAACAACCTGTGTCCAGCTTGTTTGAACAACTAACATGGTAATAATTTGCAATACGTTTATTACTGTTTATCACTGACCGAAACACACTTAAAATATGTCAGAATTGAGGTAGATATAACACATCTTCTAAGACCTGATTATTGAATAAGACACATTTGACAAAATGGAACAGGGCGCATGATATGGAATTAATTTAATTGTGAGTGGATAGAATTTAGAAAAAGATGAAATATTGAAAGACAGTGGAAATATTTCAAAACTGTCACTTTCTTAACCTAGCATCAATCCACCTTACACCAGTGTTACTTGGTCGTTACTTGGTCTCGGAGTCTGAATAATTTTTAGATTAGATTCAACTTTATTGTCATTGAACAAGTACTGAGACAACGAAATGCAGTTTAGCCTGAGATAACGAAATGCAGTTTAGCATCTAACCAGAAGTTCAAAAAAGCAGTAAGGTGCTAAGTACTGTATGTATAGTGGAATATATAAATAAATAAGATATATACAGTATGAACAATATTGACAGTAGAACAGAGTGTGTGTGGGGGGGGGCGCTATCACCATGGTGCAGAGTTCAGCAGGGTGACAGCCACACGGAAGAATCTGTTCCTGAACCTGCTGTTCAAGGAACGGAGAGACCTATAGCGCCTCCCAGCGGGGAGGAGGGCAAACAGTCTGTGGCTGGGGTGAAACAATGCCACGCACCCTCCCTAGACATTGCTTGCGCTGGACAGTCTCAATGGTAGGGAGTGAGGAACCGGTGATGCGTTGGGCAGTTTTCACCACCCTCTGCAGTGCTTTCCGGTCCGAGACAGAGCAGTTACCATACCATACTGAGATGCAGTTGGTAACGATGCTCTCAATGGTGCAGTGGTAGAAGTTCACCAGAATCTGAGGAAACAGGTTGACCTTCTCAGGATCTCCTCAGGAAGAAGCAATGCTGGTGAGCCTTCTTGACCAGGGTCCAAGAGAGATTCTCGGAAATGTGGACACCCAGGAACTTAAAGCTGACGACATGCTCAACCTCCGTTGCATTGATACGGATGGGGTGTGTGTGCCACTTTTGGTCTTTCTGAAGTCCACAATGAGCTCCTTTGTCTTCTTGGTATTGAGGGCCAGGTTGTTGTCGGCGCACCATGCCGATAGGTGCTGGACCTCCTCCCTGTAGACTCATCGTTGTCGCTGATGAGGCCAACCACCGTTGTGTCATTTGCAAACTTATAATGGTATTAGAACCATGTACAGGTATGCAGTCGTAGGTGAAGAGGGAGTAGAGGAGAGGACTCGGCATACAGCCCTGTGGGATGCTGGTGTTCAGGATGAGGGTTGAGGAGGTGTGGTTGTCTAACCGAACAAACTGGGGTCTGTTGGTTAGGAAGTCGAGTATCCAGTTGCAGAGAGAGGTGTTGATGCCCAGGTCAC
This sequence comes from Cyttopsis rosea, assembly GCA_900302355.1. Taxonomy (NCBI): domain Eukaryota; kingdom Metazoa; phylum Chordata; class Actinopteri; order Zeiformes; family Parazenidae; genus Cyttopsis; species Cyttopsis rosea. The sequence goes on from OMKR01003380.1 coordinate 17,830, forward strand.
TGAGTTTGGTGATCAGTTTGGGGGGGATGATGGTGTTGAATGCTGAACTGAAGTCGGTGAACAGCATTCTCACGTGTTACTGTTGTCATGGTTGGAGAGGTTGGAGTGTAGTGCCGTCCCGCCCTTGTGCTCGACCATGCCCCGTGCTCCACTTTTGATTGGGTGGGACTTGCAAGGGGGGGCCAGTGGGGGCCCAGCGATTGTATCAGCGTGGCCCCCCCACCTTTGTTTATGGTCTCGGTGCCACCTGCGAGCATTTCCAGTTCATATTGAAAAATTGTCAATATTGCAAGATCCAATGTACGATGTGTGTACAAGACTGTTCTGAGTGACTTGAAATAAATGGCAAAAAGGCAGATGACTACTAATTTGCAGAATCTGGAGAGACGCTGAACCTCGCGTTGTGAATTAATTGAAGTGAATACTGTACCTAAGGTGTGGATTATCCAGGTCACTGGTTTTGATGCTTTGCCCAAACTGGTGGGCTACAACAACTTAAAACTAATTGAGTCAACATCAACAAGAATAAGAATAGTTAGTCATAGCTGGCTAACTAGTCTTCTGGCTTTCAACGAATTGATCGGTTGGTGGAGGTTGGTGATGACAGGTGGGACATTTGGCTGGTTTTTCCTTAAAGCTGCAGTAGATTTTTGGCGTAATTGGGCAATAATTTCATAATAAGCTTTCAGCATATTGTAATTCAAGTGGTCTGAGAGAGAACTAGACTTCTGCACCTCTGCACCTCCACCTCTGTTTTGAGGCTTTATAAACAGTGTGTGAGTGAGTGTTCCCATTAGCCTGGTGCTGGTGCTTGTTTCATTCCAAACGGTGTACAGTAACATAACCTTGTGAGGAAAACACACACAGGTTCCCGCTCTGCGCTGTAGCGGGAGAGGGAGCGAGGCTGCTCCAGAGGACAGAGAGAGGACGGGTGGAGAACGTTCATTCTCTGGGAGCAGAGAAAATGATCACACTGAATTAATAACATTGGTTTCGGGTTATTGCGTTCGGGGACGGGGCTCTGTCGCCGCCCCGCCAGTGGAGGGAACAGAGTCCGCGTCCGACAGGGGCTGGGAGATGGGGATGTCCGGAGTGCTGGTCCAGCGCCTCGGCTTCCATCTCTCCAGCGCTGCTGGAGCCAGGAAAAAAAACGAAACCAAATTATACGTCCGTTGCCGACAGATTACATATGGGAAAGGGGCTATAATATTTTGTATCGATCAAGCAAGGTATTGCGTGCTTGTATGAGCGCGTGCACATATGCCGGAGTTTGTCTGGTGGGCGGGGCTTAGGACAGAGAGGGGAGACCGGGAGAGGGGTGTATTTTGAAATCCTGGCTTTTTTTTTTGCCTTTTCCAGAAAACTGCCTACTGCAGCTTTAATGAAATGTTCTAAAACAAATTTAGTATGTGATTAAAAGAACAATAGCTTCTCAGACATAATACATCATCATGTAGCCACGGCACTTACTTTCAGCATGTCACAAAAGTATCTTTCAGAGCAATCAGAGCCCAACATCAGAGCCCTGTCCCAAGAAACAGGAAACGGATTTGCTCAACAAGGAACATCTGTTGTTTATTATCATCTGACTTTTGCTCCCTCTGTACCGTAAGGTGTTTGTGCTGTGCTGTGCTGACAGGGTTACCAGTGGATGAAGGACAAGATCCTGAGTGAGGAGGGGCGTCGTCAGCAGGCAAAGCTGAAAGAGCTGCAGGCCATCGCAGAGCGGCTCGGCTGCACGTTGCCACAGCTCGCCATCGGTAATCAAACAACCTGCCACTCATTCTTTGTCTGTCTGTCCATCCCGTCCGCACCGTTGTCTGTCCCTACGTCCGCTGGCCCTACCCCTGCACTGGAGTGATACAGACAGACACAGACGGACACCACCCAACACACAGAGACACACACACACCCACACACACACACACACACACACACACACACACACACACACACACACAGAAAAAAAAATATATAT
>OMKR01003516.1:6214-18123 GCA_900302355.1 Cyttopsis rosea
GTGTTGGGGTTTTCTGCAATTGGCCTTTCTCTCTCTCTCTCTCTCTCTCTCTAGAGAGAGACAAATATACAGAACAAATTCCTAGTATATGTAAATGTGCCTGGCGGAATACTGCTTCTGAATTCTGATAGCACATTTTGTACATTCTGTATATATTGTATTTCTTCTTCTTTTAGACTGTTTCTTTTCATTCTTTTTCCATGCTACTGTCCGTTTTTTTTCTTTATCTATCATTTTGGAAAACAAATTGCACTACAATGCAACAATATAATTTCAATTACGAGAAAAATATTATTTCTACTCAATTCATTTCTACTACAATCTACAATCTATTCTATATAATCTATAACAAAACACATAAAATGAAAGGCCATATTTAATATATGTACAGTATATATGTATATATATATATATATATATACAGAACAAATATACAAATATACAGAATATAATATATATATATATATATATACAATATACTGTATATAAACAATATATGAACTGTGTATTATGAACAAAATATACAGAACAATATGTGAATTTTCAGTACTGTGCAAAAGTTTTAGGCACTTGTGAAAAAATGCTGTAAAGTGAGGATGCTTTCAAAAATAATGCCACAAATAATTTTTATTAATATTTATATAGTTTTAATGTGGTGGACTGAAAAAAAAAACGTAATCAAATCAATATTTGGTGTGACCACCATTTGCCTGTAAAACGGCACCAACCATACACAGAGTTCTCTAAGGTGCTTGGCAGGCAGGTCGCTCCAAGCATCTCGGAGAACTTGCCGCAGTTGTTTCCCGGATTTGGGCTCAGGTCTCTCCGTGTGATTCCCAGACTGATGCCGGTGAGATCGGGGCTCTGTGGGGGCCACGCCATCTGCTGCAGGACTCCTCGTTCTTCTTTCGGCTGAAGATGGTTCTTTCTGACTCTGGCTGCATGTGTGGGGTCGTTGTCATGCTACAGACATGTTGACACACTAATGCAGAAGATGTCAAATCACCGTCTAAGACTAATGTTGTTGGGAAACATCTAAACTGCCTAAAACCTTTGCACAGTACTGTGTGTAGACAATATATATCCTCGTAATTCTACAACACATTCTCTGTATTTTTTCCATAAAAAATAAACATGAACACTTAAATATTGGGAATGAGCTCTTGTGTTGCAAGATCAAAATGACAACGCTGTACTCGTTCCTCAATTACAGCCAAGATATCGGCCTCTGTGTTCATTAAAACAAGCCCAGGTTTAAAACTGTGGGCCATCATAATAGTTAAAAAAGTAAGAACGGTTCTACTTTTTTGTGATGTTTATAGTGGTTAATGGGTGGTGTGCCCTGGGATTAGTTAAAAAAAAAAAAGTTTGGGAAACACAGTGTAAATGCATGGGATGTGGCTCTTTGAGGGATATACTGGTTTACAACCCCTACACACTGTAAAGCAGATGATGGAAAATGAATATTATAGCAGCACACAAATATTACATAAGTTTGAAGATCTCTCAGTTAGCACCTCTTTTAAAGTGTGTGTGTGCGCGCCTTCCTTCCTGCCTGCCTGCGTGCGTGTGTGAACTATTTTCGATCCTTTTTTTTTTCTTTAATTCAAAGTTCCCTCAATGTTCCATTTCCAGGGTCATCCACTGAGGATGATGCAGAAAAAGGTCCAGCCAGTCTCTGCTTCATCGTGCCAAAGAAAGAAATTAGCATGGTTCCCGACATGGGGAAATGGAAAGAATCTCAAGTATGTTGCTGGCGGTATATGATATAAACACTTTTCTTTTTCTTTTCCTGCTCAGTCATATCCAGGTTCAAGAGAATATTGTCCGCAAAACCTGTTTTGATGCCTTTTAAGGGCCAAGGTGGAGAAATGTGGATTAACAAACCAGGTTTTTTTTTGTTGAGAAAAAGGATAATACGAGGCTATTTAGTGAAGGTTATTATTGAAAAGTGCCTTTAGCCACGATACTATACTAACAAAACATAATGAAAACACAGTGTTATCCTGTTTGAGGTGTTTGCGTTGCTGATTATCATCACAAAACAAACCAAAACCTGTACAACAACCTGAAGTGTGTATTTGTTAATACAGAGAAGTATGTTTATTCCTTTTTGTTTTTTCTTCTCCTTTTTTACTATTGATTTTGTTTTTTAGGTTTATTCTTCATTGGGTTTCTACTTAAATAATAATAATATACTTAAATACTTAAGGTTTATACTGCTTTAATTTAAAATCTATCTATCTATCTATCTGTCTGTCTGTCTGTCTGTCTGTCTGCATACAAAGAAATTTGTGTTTAAGTTCTGTTTTCAATAAATGTTTTTCGTGGCCACCGTAGATTCTCCTCCACACTTGGAAGGGGAGGGTGATGGGAGATTTATTCACTTGGTTGCAATCTGCAGCATCACCACTAGATGCCGCTAATTTCTAATTTCTTTCCCTACCCTTTAAGATACAGCTAGTTCAGCTACCTTGTCCCTCTATCAGGCAATGCTGATCAGAATGAGCCAAAATGGTACATTTAAACCCTAGCCATGTGTTCTTTACCTGTGTTGTTTTCCTTACCTTTTTTTCCCTACATTTTCTCTTCTATATAGGCTTATGCTGACTACATGGGATTCATTTTGACACTGAATAAAGGTGTGAAAGGAAAGAAGCTCTCATGCGAATACAAAGTTTCTGAGGTATGGTATTTTTATTTTTTTCATAGTTTGACAAAACATACTCAGCGAGTGTGTTTGATTTACTTTTGAAATGTCAAATTGTATGTTAAAATGAAAGGGCAAGAGCACAACAGTTAAACGAGAAAAAGAAAACAAAGCAAATTGTATCCCTATATAATGGTTTGGAAGAAAAAAGTAAACATAATTTAGTATTTTTGTTTTCTATTGATAAGGTTCAAAATCATTCCGTAGGTTTTTGGAAATAAAACTGAAACGGAAAAGACGCACAAAAATATCTAATGAATGAAACCCGCGTCTCCCCTTTGCATAAAATGTTCACAATCACAAATGGAAAGATGTTGTGCTTTGTTTCAGACGGTGGAGAGGTTGGTGGGTCTTTTGGAAACCCTCGACAGATGGATAGACGAGACCCCGCCTGTTGATCAGCCGTCACGCTTTGGGAATAAAGCCTACAGGACGTGGTATGCCAAGCTAGATCAGGTAGTTCCATCCGCTCTCGTCTCGTGCTCCTCCGGCTGCCTAGCGGTGAGGGCTGACTATTCAAAGATGGTTTGTGTCTCGGCTAACTTTTGTTCACACTTCCATGTACATCTGTGCACATACTGTACGTCTGCACACTTTCTATCCTCATCCAATCGCCGTCAATGGTGTGTACGTAGGAGGCAGAGGCCCTGGTGGCCGCCGTGATTCCAACAGACAGCGCAGCAGTACCTGAGATTGCAGTCTATTTGAAAGAGGCTGTAGGCAACCCTACCAGGATAGACTATGGAACGGGTAAGGATCAATATCTGATGCTGCAACCTTGAATCAAGCTCATGCATTTATATAGCCTTAGCCATATATTTGCCAGGACGATCTTTTCACTTTTCAACTCTTAATGTCGGATTATATTACTAGTCCTTGTGAAGTAGGCGGCACCATTTGCAAATATTTATATTTCTACCTGGAGGCCCACATCCATTACTTTAAATCCAAGGCTAAATCTGCCTCTGGCCAGGTTTAATTTTAGCTCTAATCTTCCTTCTGGAAATCAGATTATTTTAAACCAAGACTAGAGCAAGTCTGAGACTATTTTAAACCTTGACTGAGAACTGTGATTTTAGTCAGTCCAGATTAAAAGTATGATTTGGTCTACAATTAGGCTTAATAACTAGTAAGGTAGTTATCTTGCTAAATTAAGTGAACAGATTTTCTCCAGCTTCTCATCCCTTATGACTACACACCAACCGTTGCTGGAATTGTTTATATCATTATATGATGAAAATAGGATGATTTGACAGCTAAAATGATCGCTTCCTCCAATTTGTCTCCAACTTTCCAGCCGCTGCTTCGATTCAGTGAATTTACTTCACTACTGGAAAAATCCTCAGATTGCACTGGTTGCATTTTAAATAATTGGATTTGGCACAAAACATCGCTGTTGTTAATTCCAGCGTGACCGTGTCCTAAAAACAAGCTCAAGTAATTTTTTTCATTATATCTGAAAGTGAAGCTTAAAGGTCATCAGTTAAAAATATGGTGCTGAGAGTTTGTTTCCAGCCCTATATTAAATAATTTTAAGCTAACTGAAACTCCAAAGTATTTGCATAGACAAAGGTGAAACTGAAGAATACCCAAATACCTCCTAGTGGAGTTCCAATTCCTCCAATTTTTACTAATGATCAAAAAACAAAGTAAAGTAACCCTGTCCTTCAGATGACCCTGAGATGTGTTTGTTGGTGTTTCCAGGGCACGAAGCTGCATTTGCTGCCTTTCTGTGCTGTCTTTGCAAGGTTGGAGCTCTCCGGGTAGATGATCAGACGGCTATCATTTTTAACGTTTTTAACCGGTGAGATTATATTTGTATTTGAATTTGATTAAACTCTGGCGATGTTGGATAAACGAAGGTCTCTGTAGAAGCTCCTCCTGGCTGAAAAGAAGTGGGAGGCTATTTTGTAGAGGTTGTATATGTCATTGATGTTTTTTTAAGTAAAAATAAGAAGCAACTTCCATAATGGGTTAGACACAAATAAATATAATTTCATCTTGCATTCTCAAAATAACGCAATAAGCAAATGCAAAACTTTCAATGATGTTATTGTTTTTTTTATCAGTCTTTTTTATTTTTTTATTTTTATTTTTATACTGTCCAGGTATTTGGAAGTTATGAGAAAACTGCAGAAAACTTACAGAATGGAACCCGCAGGAAGTCAGGGTGTTTGGGGCCTCGATGACTTTCAATTCCTCCCCTTCATATGGGGCAGCTCCCAGTTTATAGGTAATGATTGTCATTTTAAAATGTTTAAAAAAGTCTTTGGTATGGTTGTATTTTTTCTAAATGCATAAACGTGTAACGCATAATATGTTGTAATTTTGGTATTTAGATTGAACAAATCTTTTATTAAACAATTTTTTATTTTAGTAGAACTGAAATATGAGATTTTAATTGGGCTTTCGATAAAACAAGGTGATATCTCTGTTCTCGAGGTGAACAGCATGTCTGCAGTTTGCCTTAAGAGATGCCTTAACTTACTTATTAATGGAATAACTGATAACCATTATCACTTTTGTGTTTCACACTATACATTTGTTTCACAGTAATTTGGTCCATGCTAAATAATAAGTAAAATTCATTTTTCTCTGATTGTGTCAGACACTTTACTAAATTAGTCTTAAAGTCTATTATGTCTTAAAGCAATAGAAGAAAAGTAAGTCTTAAGTCTTAAAAAAAAGGAGAAGTGCTAAAGAGAAGGGAATCTTTTGTGTAATAATGAAAGTGGCAAAATGAGTTTTGCTCAGAAATTCCTACGAAGAACCATGTATTGCGTCTTAAGTCATGGCATCCGCACCAAATTTTGAATCAAAGTCATATTTTGGGAGTATAGTGAAAATATGTTTGTGTTGTAAGACCTATTTCACACACAAAACAACATTATTCAATGCAAACTGGTCTTGTCCCAGCATGCATGATTTCGGCAACAGGTCCAAAATTAAAACCGAGGATCAAATGAATTTCGATTGGTTTAGAATTTATGGAAACGAATCGATGATCCGGGACTAAATTATGAGCTAAATGACGTTTAGCGTTCATCATTTTACAATGTAAAAAAGCCCCATGGCGTCTGCAGGCAATTACAGTTGTACCGTTGTTCTCCGTGTCTTAGATCACCCGACGCTGGAACCCCGGCACTTTGTTGATCAGAATGTCGTCAATGAGCATCACCAAGACTACATGTTCCTGGAGTGCATCAAGTTCATTAATGAGGTGGGACTGGGAAACTCTTATCAAAAATCATGGTCATTCGCTTTCTTTCTATAAATTATATATATATTTTTAATTTTATTAGGATTTTAGAGTTGTTCTCCTTTCTAGACTCTTCCTGCTCCTTGGCTGACGGGGCCTTTGGCATTTCCTATCTTTTTTCTTCCTATTTAAGAAGGTTGCGGTCCTTGCTCTTTTTCGGTCTTCTCCCATCTCTACCTCACTCTTCTTCTATCTCCCTGCTAACACAGAGTGAAGAGGATGCAAAATATACATTTGTCTCTGACTATGCTATATTTGGCCGTTTTGTAGGCCTAACCCTCTCAACAGTGTCCAGCGTCTCATTTGAAAGCCAGATTATTTATCCACTCGCCTACGTCATTCATACACGAGTGAAGCCTTTTTAAAGGAGTAAAGAATGACTCATGTGCCTGTGCCACATAAGTCATTCCCTCTCCACATGTCGCTGGGAATCAGGCCTCCTCCTCCTCCCTCTAGGGAGCCGTCTTTTGACCACACCCCTCTTCCTCCCTCCCTTCCTCTGTCCTGGCTTTTCTACCCTGCCCCTGTTTCTTTCCATTCAAAGCCTAGTACATTCTGCTATAGTGTGTGCTTTTGGGTTGTTCCAGCCCTGTTCCGAAAATGATGCTTGAATGATGATGTTGAGAAAACTTGTCTGGGGCACTTGCTGCCTTCATTTATTCGTGAATATTCTTCTGAGAACATATTTGTTTTGTGGAGATCTGGTTGAGAAGCAACTTTGTTTGAAACTGCTCTGGCCCTCATGGGCATTGTCAGAGTCCTATCTCTGCGGGATTTGACTGTAACGTTCCGCAAAGTACGGTGCCACGCAGTGCCCCCGTAATTTATTAGAGGCACTTTATGTACAGCAAGGCATCGCAAAGTTTTTGGTAGAATTCTGAAACGTACCGCAAAAAGTACTGAAAAAGTCTACCCAAAACAAAGTACTATATAGAGTCTTCTGTAATGTACCACAAAAGTACTGTAAAAGGCCTCTGTGATTTGCCAGAAAGTTGCGAAAGTAACCGTGAAGTAGTATTTATGCAGTATGGTAAATTGTAAATGGACTGCATCTTATATAGCGCTTTTCTAATCGTGCGACCACTCAAAGCGCTTTACAATACGTGCCTCACATTCACCCACTCACACACACATTCATACATCGATGGCGGTGGCAACTGTGTAAGGTGCACACTTGCGAGCAGTTAGGGATTCAGTGTCTTGCTCAAGGACACTTTGGCGCACTCTACCCCCTGCGCCGTATCTAGAAAGCTTGAAATATAATAATAATAACAATAATCTTAAAAATAATTTAAAAAGATGATAAGATAAGAATGTTATCTTATCATCTTTTTTAACCCAAGGTTGCAGATAAATTCCGCTCTCGACAGTACATGGTTCCGTGTGACTTGTCGAACACGTAGACTCGTTCAGCTGAATAGGTTCCTTGGCAGGATCTACTGTATGCTGGTTGGGATAGTATATTTCTGTTGTCCGCAGTGGCAAAAGTAATCAGTATAAAAAAAATTCTAGTGGACAAGTTCTGAATCTTCTCCTTTTTCTCTTTCCCAATCTGACCTCATTATGTAGATGAAGACTGGCCCATTTGCAGAGCACTCCAATCAGCTGTGGAACATCAGCGCTGTCCCCACCTGGTCCAAAGTCAACCAGGGCCTGATCAAAATGTACAAGGCAGAGGTATTGTATTATTGTATAATTACAGCTATCCATGAATTGATATATACAGTATATAGGTATAGAAGTTTATGTATACATAGCTGTCTGTTGTTCCAAATAATATTAGGATTTCAAGTAAGATAAAGCCAAGCTAAAGACTACTACTCGCTATCTCTAACCCAACCGGCATGGAGCATAAGTAATCTTGGTGGATGTACCGTGTTTAATTGAAAGTTGAAAATGATAGCACCTTGGTAAAACATCAAGTGAAAAGTAGCCGGTCGAACTTCTGGAATATCTTCAAAAAAAAAGGATCACAGTAGAACTCCCACTGAGCTCACGGATGAGTTTAAAGTTTACTACACAGGAGTGACATGAGCGTCATAGACCTAATATTTTGAAAACCAGTGAATGAAAGGATTGCATGAAACCTCAAAATGTGTCTGGCGCGTGGAAGACTTTTCCCACCCCCTTCTTTATTTCCTCTATGCCCGCTTCCTGTTTTCTTCTCAGAGAGCTTAGGGGCCAGGCTGTCTGCTTTCCCCACCCCCACTCTTATTTCTTCCACTCCCTCTCCCACTGCACACCAACCCCCCCAGCTTCCTCCATGCCTGCAGCAGCCTCGCATTCCACTCTCCCTCTCATGGCCCCACATAGGCTTTAAGGCGCCTCTCTTTTTTAGCCAGTTGCTGCTTATTGTAGTTGCTCTCTCTCTACGATTCTCTCTACGCAAGAAAGTAAATTCAGCCTCCTTGCACTTTTATTTTAGTATTTTCTTTCCTTTCTCTAATCACTCCATGATACAATCAATCTTGACGATCTACCTACAGCCTTTATATGGATTAAAGGTGTGTGAGCCACCTGTATATTTTTGTCTTGGGTTGTCTTTATGATCCTGATGATTGCAGGCCCACATAATGCAGTCGAATTAGAATAGGCCAGCCCTAAGTCAACTGGAGTAAAGACTTTAAGAAATGAACACCAGCTATAAAATGATACCTAGCCCGCTGGGATATTACATCGAAAACAACCGTGGCACATTATTATCACTAGTAACATAGTATCAAATTTCACAGTCGGATTTATTAAAAATATCTGACCTATGCAACCTTGACCACCCTGATCCATGATCACTTATGTGCTGTAAATTTATTTCATTGTAACCATTTCAGCTAGGGACTTTTGTAACTTTTGAATTTCACTTTAAACATACTTTTTTATTTTTTTATTTTTTTTAATAATAGTGAACATATTTGTTAGAAATAAACACCTAACAAGGTAATACTAGCTCTTGTTTGGTTAAGATATCCCCATTTAATGGAAACTCAGTTGAATTGCAATCATGCACTATGCATTCAATATGTAGTGCACTACTTAATTACATATACAGATTTGCCAACATCCCATTTTATAGGAATTTTGTAGAATTTCAACTCCCACCATGCACAGTGCTTTCTCCCATCAGATGTGCAGAGCACTCTTCTATAATGCAGTGCTATCGAACCCTCACTACTGCACTGTCTGCACTTTCCTACATGCTTTCAGGCACGTTTGTAATATATTTTTAGTAATACTAGTATATTTGTATGACTATATTTAATAGTAGCCTAAAGAAGTATGTTTATATAGTGTATAACCTGTTAACACCTTCTGCTAGTTAGCCTTTGGTAGTTACGTTTTGTTACCATGTGGGTTGTAGATTGATTAAACATGCCAAATAAAGAGTCTTAATTTATCCATGTCTATTATTTATCATTGTAAAACATCCGAATGGAGTACATTTAGATCCTGAGTGCACAATGCAACCAATTCAAGGGTTGGGGAAAACTGGTGGCCAATCTGGCCAAACAGGCTGAATAGTGACCTTGATGATGAGGCATCAGAGTCTGATGTCCAAGATATGGACATTGAGGAGATTTAGGGAGAGAAAATGGACCCCAGAGAGGAAAAATACGTTTTGTTTTATTGTGACAATTTTACTAATTCATGTTGGAAAAAGTATTTTTGGAGAGAGCATGAAGAATGTTGTTAACTACAATATCATAACTACATTGTTAGAAGAATTTTCAATGATGTCTTCTCATAATATGGTCAAAGGTTTCTGTCTGCATCTGACATGTTCAATACAGCTGGTGTGAGCAATCCCTATATTTCCATATTCATTCATTCCCATGAATGAGCATTTACACCTTTTTAATATTCCAGAAATTTTGTGACCCCCCCCCAGCTCCGTAGACTAATAGGGAAGGGGGGCATTTGATTTATTTGGAGACAAAGGACTCTATAATAAGGTCAAAATCGTCTGAACCTTTACATTTTTATTGACGGAAACATTTCTCTTTTCCCGTCCAATCCCTGGGTCTAGTGCTTGGAGAAGTTTCCTGTTATCCAGCACTTCAAATTCGGTAGTCTTCTATCCATCCAACCAGTGAAGCCTTGACAGTCGACGAAGAAACCCAAGTACTTAATGGAAAGACCAAACTATCAACGATTTCTGTTTCCATCTCTCACGCGACTCCCAATTCAAATGGAACCATAGCTTACAGTGCACATAGTTCGCACAGTCAAGTGCACTTCCATATATGGGCATTTGGTTATGCGCACTGCATGTGTATTTGTGAGCTGTCAGTTATATACAATGCAATACTGAGCATGCATTTCGATTCATGTATGTTCATCAGAATGTTCCTTGTTTTGACAAACATGAATAAACATAAGCTGTGATCCAGATAGCAGGCGGAAGTCTTCAAATTGAGTGCAGGGTGATTAAAATGTGACTTGATTTTCCCCTTATTCTTTGACCTTCCTTGTGAAAGTGCATGTTCCTTAGGCTTACCATTTTTTATGGTATACATTTAATTTTTGTTCCTTAAACATCACTGTCATGGTTAATTGCTGTTACCCAATTTCATGTTAATATTTGTGAAGAAATGCATTTGTTCAACTGTTTAATTTAAACCAATGTCTGGCATTGTAAAGTCTTTTTTCCAGTGAGCAGTGAACAAACTAGTCACAACGACCTGTACAAAATGGACATGGACACGAATTAGCATAATCATTGCCATGCAATTTATTATTAGACAGATATACAAATAACAAAAATTCTAAACCCAAAACACTTTGAAAAGAGATTTCACAAATGTAATTATGATGATTGTCAGAAGAGAATTTATGAATATGATCGGTGTGAATAAAATTTGAATGAAATTAAAGCAAAACCTCTGACATCATGAATTAACTGTGCTTTATTTGCTGTGTTGAGGAAAATTTCCAAAGAAATCCCTCTTAATGTTGTAATCTCTTCATCTGTCTCAATCACTCAGCAATATTTCAGATCTATTTTTTCTGTTTGGCTTCATATCTTGTTTTCTCACCCTAACCTGTTTGAATCAATCCTGATTAAAAAATGATGTCTTTTTAATTTGCTTTATCACAAATAAAAAGATAATATATGAATTTTCAATGGTCAAGCAGTGTGACCATTTGTTGGACAACTTATATTTAATGTGTAATTGCATTGATTGGCAGATTTGGTAGTGTGGTGGTCCTTTCTTTAACCCAAATCTTTCAAATTACTGCTTAAATTGTTGTTTGCTAAGATCATTGACGTTTTCAGAATCTGCATAGTCTCAAAATGGACATTTTCTCACATTTAATTAGATATTTTGCAGTATACTGTGCATATACACATCTTCAAAAACAAGTTGGCTCTAGAAGGTACAGTGGTGTGAAAAAGTGTTTGCCCCCTTCCTGATTTCTTATTTTTTTGCATGTTTGTCACACTTAAATGTTTCAGATCATCAAACAAATTTAAATATTAGTCAAAGACAACACAAGTAAACACAAAATGCGGTTTTTAAATGAAGGTTTTTATTATTAAAGGAGAAAAAAAATCCAAACCTACATGGCCCTGTGTGAAAAAGTCCCCCTAAACCTAATAACTGGTTGGGCCACCCTTAGCAGCAACAACTGCAATCTAGCATTTGCGATAACTTGCAATGAGTCTTTTACAGCGCTGTGGAGGAATTTTGGCCCACTCATCTTTGCAGAATTGTTGTAATTCAGCCACATTGGAGGGTTTTCGAGCATGAACCGCCTTTTTAAGGTCATGCCACAGCATCTCAATAGGATTCAGGTCAGGACTTTGACTAGGCCACTCCAAAGTCTCAATTTTGTTTTTCTTCAGCCATTCAGAGGTGGACTTGCTGGTGTGTTTTGGATCATTGTCCTGCTGCAGAACCCAAGTTCGCTTGAGCTTGAGGTCACGAACAGAGGGCCGGATAT
>OMKR01003535.1:3318-16280 GCA_900302355.1 Cyttopsis rosea
TCAATACTTCTCCAGGAGGGGGAGTATCACCACGGGTGAGACAAATGAACATAGAAACAACAACATGTACATGGAAATACATAAACATAGAAACCTCAGACGAGGTTATAAAAAATATCATATATCAATATCAATATCATAAATAATTAATCGACAAAAATTTGAACAGCAATTACAGCCCTCTTCCTGTGTTAGCTAAGGCAGTAAAGGAGAGAAAAGGAGAAGGATGTAATCAGGAGGGTGTTCGGTGGTGTATTCGAGGCAGATGCTGGTAGTGTGTGTGTGTGTGTGTGTGTGTGTGTGTCTATGCTCTGGCTCTTGCTCCTCCACTCGTGTGAATTAATATGCTCCCCATGAGATGCTGCAGGCTGTGGTAATTATAGAAGCTTGGATCGCAGAAGAATCACAAGAGAGTGGTACATTTACGTCCCACTTTGATGTATATACACAAACATGCATGCACACAGACACACACACTCCTGTGTGTCACACAACCAAAACATGGTTTTCAGCCCTATTCAAACCAAGTACCCAACCAAGTACATTTTAGACTCAATCACAATTACTGCAAATATCGCTCTGCAGCAATTAGAACAGGCAGACACCATCCCAACAAATTAAGCCAATGCTCTTCCAGGCAGAAAATCCAGTAGAATATTCACATCAATGCCAACATGCACTCAGTACTCAACAATGCAAGTTTAAGCTAACCCTTTACAGCCACAAATGAAATACCCTTGCCAAAGTATAAAGGGTTGCGATGCTTAGCCCAGTTTTGCCGCAGAATGTCCATCTTTAAAACTGGCTGACCAGCGTCGCGTCTGCAACTCTAGCCATTAAACCCTTGGCAGACGACAACATTACATCTAGAACAGCCGACACAACAGAACAGCGCAGAAGACGGAAGGCGCTTATTTCCTTAATCAAGTTGAGTTGCCATTACTGGCATTTTGGGATCCAATATGGACGCGAGAGGCATGCCGGGCTGGCTCCCAGTGTGACAAGCTGGCTTTGCGTGTGGAGCACGGTGGGGAAAGGAAAGGATAGAGGCAGGCCCTGTGGAGCTCCGACAGTGTCATCAGAGAAATGTCACTCAGTGGGAAGCAAAGGAGGTGAGGGCCGGGTGGGCTGGGGAAGAGCGAGAGCGAGTTAAAGGGAAGGAGAGTGGGCGAAAGAAAGAAAAAGGGAAATCGAGAGAGAGAGAGGCTTTTGTGTGTTGAGATCCCTCCCTATACCAATAATTGGCCCTCAAGAGCTCCTTCACACGCAAAGTGAACATACAATGCATGAACCTGATTTGACATATTCTTGAATGGAAACCGTGATGTAAAGGTGCAGTGTGTAGAATTTAGCGGCCACTAGCAGTGAGCAGATTGCAACCAACTGAATTCCCCTCCGTGTCTGTGGCGGTGAAAAGTGGTGGCGTCCGTGGAGGAGAAGCTACAGTGACTGCGAAAAATGCGAAAGTCCCTCTCTAGAGCCGGTATTTGGTTTGTCCGTTCTGGGCTACTATAGAAACATGGCGGTGCAACATGGCGGCCTCCATGGAAGGGGCTCCAGCCCCCATGGAGATATAAAGGGCTCATTCTAAGGGAACGAGAACACAACCATTCTTATTTTAATGGGATTATACACTAAATAATACATACTTATGAATATTATACTTCATATTCCATTGCATTTCTGCCAAGTCTGCCAAAATGCCACTAATTCTACACACTGCACATTTAAAGCAAGGAACACAAACAGAAACAGTATTATGGTTATGGTTATACGTTTTTAAATGGGCAAATCTGAAATGCTAAAGACAGTGGAATCACATTTAACATTCCGTGTTATTAACAATTTACTAATGCATCTATCAAATGTAAACAGTTCCATGTATGGCAGAAACGGATAACTCTCCATTCAAAGAGATATTCAACCTTCCTGTCTGATGCCGCCAGACCTTCTTCTCTTAAAGTGCCTTTGACACTCATACTTTTAATGTGATCCATACACAAATAGTTTTGAATTATGTGCTGTGTGTACTTCATTTACTTTCACTTTTCAGTGTCTCAATCAAAAAGCAATCAAATATTCTCTCCTCAACTACAACAAGAATTATCCTTTCCCTGAACACAATTTCATTTTGTAAATGCAGGCTCAATCGTTATGAATTGCAAATGCATTATGATACATTAAATGATAAGCATGTTAGAAATATGCATATTAACAAAGCTATGTTATCTCAGTGTTATGAAACAAAGCAAAGAGCTTATTCATACATGTGAAAAAGCTTGACAGGACATAGCATCCTTCATTAGGGTCCATTGCTAAATCAAGCCAAAACAAAACCAGCTAGTCTTCAGGGCTGGGATTACTGAGATCAGGCCAGCTGCATGGCAGCACTGCTGCTGCTTCACATGGCAATTACATAAATACAGCTTCCTGTCACACACCAGTATCAGAACCCGCCCCCTTTTATTTTTCTACCGTCAGTCTACTCCACACTCAGTGACGATTGCTCAGATGTGTAGGTTCCCTTGACAACTGGACAGACACGTTGCCATGCAACTGCATCACCTAGGGTGACCCATTTCTGAAGGACAAAGGAACTTAAGTGTTAAACTGAGGAGCAATAAACAGATTTTCTGAGTAAAATAGCTGCGAATGTCATATGTGAGTCAAGGCATTCTGACTTTCTACTAATTTCTGAGAAAATGTGAGTTTGATTTGTAATTTCTGATCCGGTGAAGACAAAGCAGCTACTTTAATGTTATGTATATACATGTGTTTGAGTGTGTGTGTGTGTGTGTTGGTGTATGCCTTGGAGTACAAAGAAAGAAATACGGAAAACATGTAAGGTTTCTGCACACACCGATCAATCTTCGATCATATAACAAATAGTTCTCCCGCTTGTTTTGTAACACATTTGAGATAACGACAACAGGCAAAACCATCCCATGTTTCGTTTGTTATGCTGTGGGTGTTAGGTGTCTTTGTGCCATAATTAAGAACACAAAGAATACCCGAGGGGTGTAGCCTTCAACACAGCGCTTGTGGGGGACCACATTTGTCTGATTGGTGGCGTGCGTGACCTGTAACTGCACCCTGCGGCACTCAGCTGGGAGCAGACAAAGCAGTAGCAGGAGTCGCAAGCCATTAGTTAGCAGCACATGTGGACACTTACTGAAAATGTCCCTCTCAGCAGAATGTAGCGGAACACTGCTTCCATGACAGGACGCAGCATCCAGGCATCAGGCGTGCAACACTTTCCATAGGTGGCTGTCACACCAGCAGCTGTCTCGTGAAATTGTTGCCAAGTCTTCGAGAGCGATGCTTTTCAACCACCGTGCCGCAGCCAGTGTGCCGTGAGAGTTCGCGAGGTGTGCAGTGAAAATGCTTCAAATTCCACGTAAAAATTTTTTTATAATGGGAATTAGCTCATGTGTCGCAAGATCAAAATTGCAAGGCTGTACTAATTCATCAGTTCAAGCTCAATACCAGCTCTGTTGATGAGAACAAGCTCATGCTTCACACTGAAAGTGAGTACTATTAGTAGGCCATAGTGATAAGCAGTTATAAATGTGACATTTTAGTGGTTAATGGGATAGTGGAATTCATTGTAAAAAGTGTGCCGTTGCAGAAAAACAGTTGGGAAACTGTTCTAGAGAGACGGTCAGGCAAGATGCATAACCATTCCTGAGCTGACTCCTGTCAAATAAACACAAACTGCTGGTGCAGTTAAAGGTGCAGTGTGTAAGATTTAGCGGCATCTAGCGGAACGGACTCAGCAGAAATGTAATATAATATTCATAAGTATGTATTAACTAGTGTATAATCCCATGAAAATAAGAACCGTTGTGTTCTCGTTACCTTAGAATGAGCCGT
The DNA here is from genome assembly GCA_900302355.1 of Cyttopsis rosea. Taxonomy (NCBI): domain Eukaryota; kingdom Metazoa; phylum Chordata; class Actinopteri; order Zeiformes; family Parazenidae; genus Cyttopsis; species Cyttopsis rosea. Next base: position 7,192 of record OMKR01003535.1, read on the forward strand.
TTATATCTCCATGGGGGCTGGAGCCCCTTCCACGGAGGCCGCCATGTCGCACCGCCATCTTTCTACGGTAGCCCAGAACGGACAAACCAAACTCTGGCTCTAGAGAGGGACTTTAGTTTTGCGGCCACCGTAGCTTCTCCTACACGCCCGGAAGGGGCGTAAGATGTATTCACTCGGTTGCAATATGCGACCTCACCGCTAGATGCCGCTGCAACTTTAAAGAGCGTATGCGGGTGACGGTATCATTTTCACACGTGAATATTATGAGAAATAAGGCAGATAAAGGACAGACGGTACACGAACAGATATATTACCAATACTAACAGCGACACAACTGGCACCGGGTGGAATCTCACAGCGCAAAACAAACACCAGTAGGTAATAGACAACGGCAGTAAAGTAAGAATGTGAGCGATGAACTCCTTGTACTTTCTGACAGCGGCAGCACACGAGCTATTCTGTCTCTGGCGAAATAACCGCACCGTACGAACCCGCTGCGGATTAAAAACAAAAACAAAACCCTTTGCTCGGTCCGATTACACAATGATAGCAAACAACAACAACAAAAAGCTGTCTAATCTGTTTAAAAGTCAACAAGCAAAACAAACGGTGGGCAACCTGAGCAGATATTATTATGGTTATAAGTGGTTCTTGATTTAAAACAAAACAAAACAAACAACAACAACAACAACAAAATAAATAATAATAATAATAATAATAATAATAATAATAATAATAAATAATAATAATAATAAATAATAATAATAAATAACTACTACTACTACTAATAATAATAATAATAATAATAACAACATTCAGTGTGATCTTTGTCATTTTCAAGAATTTGTAATGTATGTGTAATTGTAATTCCAGCCTTAATTACAAGCAACATAGTAACACTGCACTGGCCACAAGCAAGACCGCAGCAGCGCTGACAGCCCCGGCGCCCGCACCGAGAACAGCCATTTCTCGCGGTTTCACGGCTTTCATTCGGTCGCGCTGCCCCTCGGCGGGTTATCGAACAGATCGGAACGAGGCGGATGCCGTTACCGTGCAGGACGCTCAGCCGCGGGTCTGTTCGCCCACTTCTCGCTCGCGCTCCGCTCTCGGCCGCTCCGCTCGCGGTGCCGACGCAAGACTCGCGAACGACTCGTCCGTAGCGAAACGAATGGTTTGGAATGAGTCGGGAGGAGGGAGGAGGAGGAAGGGAGGGAGGAAGGGGAGAGGGGAGGGTCACTCCCGCAGAAGAGGTGGCGAGTTGAGCGAGTCGCGAACCGAAAAGCATCACCGGGGACTAAATGAAAAGTCCGGGGCAAAAGAAGGCCAAGGCGTTTGCCACCGTTCACATTGAATGGGGCTGATTTACACTTTCACATTCGGCCAAAATATTGAATTTTGGTCCTTTTCGGTGTAGATTCCATTCGCGATTCAGAGCCAGTCGTCTCTCCTTCGTCGTTCGACGGACACCCTCCTCCTCTCTTCCTCCTCGCTCACCTGGCCGTTAACCACCAACTGAGTGAAAAGACCGGAGAGTCGACTCTTTTTGACGAGTGAGTCGCCGGGAACCGAATCCGAGAGGCGAACCTTCCGACACTAAGTCGCTCGGTCTATTTACTGGAGCTTTAATCCGAGTCATGCGAGCGGCAACGTCACTTCCGGCCCACGGACCTAAACACCTGTAACCCGCCCCGCCCGCGCCCGCCTCGCCTGTACCTAGCGGACGCAAACAGGCGGAACTGCTCACTGTGCGGGCCGCGGCGAAGGGGGAAACATTAAGAGGTTACACGTCACAAGCGACTCGAAGAACCGCTGGTTTATTGCGTCGCGTACGTAGTCGCGGCGACACGCGGGTGGTCCACCCAAGTGCGTTCATCGAACCTCGAACGGCTTGTAAATCCCGTGTGTTTTGGAGGCTGCGTGGGTGTGAGACCGATACCGCGCCCGACCGCCCGTCCAATGAGCGTCCCCGGAGACTCCCCGAAACCGGGCCCGCATACCTGGAATGATTCCGAATCGCCGAGATTAACGAGGCCGCGAGAAGGGAACGCGACACCGAAAGTGCCACCAAACCACAGTATCTCTCAAGGTCCCGTGCGCTGCGTTTCCCCAACAGGTTTGTTTAAATCCCAGTGACGCTGCCTCACGCAGAGTGGTTTGGTAATAAGTGGAAACGGCCCCCAGATGGTTCCCTAAAGACACAACAGTTCCAGGTGGGCTTGAGGTCATCAACAGCAAAAACACACCGTACGCTTCGGGCAACACGCTGCCTTTTCCCAATAGATGTGACGATGCAAATGATCACAAAACATTTGGGGTGGAGCAGTAGTTTAATAAACACGAAGGCCGTTGTGGTTTATTGTCAAGCTGTCACCAAATACACGGTGATATCCATTGATACATTGGCGCGTCGGAGACGTGTAAGGCTTCCAATGATTGCATGTCATCAGCAAAGTTAAAAGTGCGCTGCTCAATACTATGTACACATACACATATCTGCTCTCTGCAAAATAACCTTCCAACAGCTCACATTTTGGCATTTGTGTCTCTTTGCCTTCTCAGGTGTTTTGCCATTGCAAATGTGTGTGTTCCTGATAAAAGCCCATAAGTAAAAAAAAAAAAAAAAGAAGTGACACTTTATTACAGAATATTCCTAACCATGCAAGGACAGAGGTGTACATTGTTTGGCCATGACTTTGCCAAATGTGTTCCTTGCAGAGATTGCTTTGGCCGGCCATGAAGGAAGACTTAATCAGTTCTCTCTTGAATCAATCCTGTTGCCTTATAGTGTAATCTCCCTTTAAAGACAAAATAAACCTGAGGTTGGATAGCAGCAATTCATAGTATAGCAGGTAGACAGCATTAGAACTTTCTGTTATGCAGCTCAGCGACCTGATGGAGAGAGGTTCTTTGGAGTGGGCAAAGCCTTGTTTTATGGCTAACCTCCTGCCAGCCAACCATCTCAGTGGAGCTTTGGCTGTTGGCCACCTAGGGCAGATGAGAAATAAGAAAGAAAGGTCAAGAGAAAAGGTAAACTGAAGTTCATAATCAAATTAGGCAAATGGCTAACTTTGCAAATAATGACCAGCAAACCCATTGATTTAGTCGTGTCAAATGAGTCATTCAACTGCTGTATTTTACTGTATGCTCCTCAAAGATTATTCGGGGGTTCTTACCACATGGTTTAGATCTACCATAAGCAGTCCCGTTCTATCCAAGTGAATGTTTACCACAGTAGTTTCCACCCAGGCGTTATCTGTGTTCCTGCAGTCATCTACATAGCCTTCAAACACCTTAAACACAATAATAGGCATCTTAAAATATAAAAATCAACAGCACCTTCAATGGCATTAGTTCCAGATGATCAAATGTTCAGTAGTTCCATAATAACGGTTTTTAGCCACCAGATCAGTGTGACACAAAAATGACATAAATCCACAATATTTCCACATTTGAAGTCAAAAACAGCAAAGTTGCCCTGACAGAGATTTATTTGAGTGAGGTACAATGCAACAACCTGCTTTCTTACCGTAAGATACTCAAGTCACTGTAAGAGCCTCACCTAAATCCCTGAATGTAAATGTTAGTTTCACCCAGCTTTCATATGTGTTATAAATACTTACCCTAGTTCCTTCTGCTACCTTTGCTTGCATTTTGTGATGGAGCCGCTCCCCTAAGATTCCCCGAAGGGCCAGTGGTAGGAGCCCATCAGATTCCACCGGCCCCTGGCGTTTGGAAATAAGATATGATAAGGTAGTTCTTTATTGATCCCCCGTAGGAGAAATTCAAATGCAAAAAATGCAAACAATATCAATTTATTAATATTAATATAACTTTATTTTTCCATCTAAAACTTGGAGGCAGCGTACGTTACTTTCAAAAACACATAGCAACGGCACATTTTGCACCATTGGGGGTAACAAAGGGGTATACTATAAAGGCAGCTTGACATGCTTCTTAAAGGGTTCTTTAAGTGAGCTGGGTCTACAATCGCAATCAAACTGAACCACAAATGTGATGATCAATCGGCTAAGTCGAATTGGGCTTTTCCAAAGTACATTGCATATTACATACTGTATGCGTTACACCAAGCATATTACATATGCCTAATACCTGTGAAGACTTGATGTTTTATTTCAGGAAAAAGGCTAATTGTGTAAATGCATAACGGGCACTGCATCAAACATCTTTGCAGCAAATCAAAGATCAAACTGTCCTCAAAGCTGCAAATTTTGTTTAAATGTTTGAATGATGCTGATATCAGGAATTAAGAGTTGACCTCACTCGCTGCCCAAAAAGAAAGACTGAGTTATGATAGTTTGATGAGCATTTACTGTCACTTTGTTCACTACAACCTTATTTTCTGTTATTCTCAATTAATGACCCAGATTTATCAAATCATTGAAAAAGTAACCAGCGTTTTAATTCATGACAAAAATCAATCATGAGTTGCCGCCCATCATGTACTCACCCCTGGTAAAGCCCAGGCGCATTGACTGTGATCCCAGACAGCCAGGAACTCCAAGGTGGATCGCTCAGAGTCTCGCCAACTAAAAAATAAAAACATTAAAAGTTTTGCGCATATAGTCATATAGCTCATATAATCTTTATAGATTAAAGATGTTTACACCCTTGTAACAACACAAGAATATTTACCGTGTAAGTACAAGGTCCATTGTCAGATTAGAGCCCAGGTGGCTCAGTGCACCTCTTCCCATGAGGCCTGTCCTACCCGCTGGGTTTCTAATGACAGGTGTTACAGGAAATTAGAGACATTTCAGAAATGAAGACACTACTTTAATGTCACAATGATTTATTCATGTCCCCTGTATCCAATCTGCTATTGTACCTGTAATTATTTTGAGTCTTCGTATCAGATCTGTGAAAGGAAAACACAGTTTAGAATCAGGAGATAAGGCATGAACATTTTTGTCTTAACAAAATAAAGGTACAATGACTAATTTGTATACAGCAGGGGTTCCCAATCCTTTTTATGGCAAGGCCCACTTGGCAGGCTAAGGACCCCCACCGCCCAAAAAATCAGCCTATAATATACTACGTGGTTTAACATTTGAACTAAATCTCTAAAAAAAAAAAAGCATCATCATCTGTGAGGATGTGAAAAAAAATGTTCTAAAAAAGAAATTACTAATAATTCTGAGGACCCGCTGCAATTCCATTGCGGACCACTCGGGGGGCTTGGACCTCAGTTTGTGAACCCCTGGTATACATAAACCAGAAATGGGGCCAAATATCTCATTTCTATCAACCTGAAATGTTAACTCCAGCTGTTATTAAACTGTTTACATTACAGCCTTCCTCCCTTCTCTCTTACTTTGTTCAAGGCAATGCATATTTACACATTATTTAGACAAAAAACACTTCTTCTGAGCCCCTGATAGTCCTAAGTAGAGTTAAAAACAACATAAACAACGAACCCATCCATCTGGTCGGCGCCCTCTTCAGAAGCGTAATAACCGGGCATGTATGAGGTAAAGCTAACCTGCAAAATAGGCCACAATTCATAGCGGAGTCAATAAGCCCAAAGCACTGTGGGCCGTCTGAGGCCCGGTCGCTGAGCGGTGATTATGAGGTAATTAAGGGGACGCACCTCCCAGGGAACTTTCTCCTCTGGCACAGGGAAGCGAGTGACCTTGCTGCCTGGGTAATGGAACTGCCGAGCGTCAACATGGAACCCGGCCTTTTTGCTCTCTCTCGCTTTGCTCCTCGTTTCAGCAGAGTCACCGTCAGGCACTCTAATTGGTGCTACAGTGGGAGGATAAAGACTTGTATGAACAAAAAAAAGAACGACTTGAAATTCGTAATGGGACAAATTTGTTAGGCTTTGCACGACAAAAATACAAATTTCCACCTGAAAGAGAGCAAATTGTAATTAACGGTATAGGAAATCCAGGCACTCACTGAGTCGTGGAGCTTCCTCTGTACCATGGTGACCTTGAGATTTGAGACTTTCTATAATCCACTGCAGGGCTTTGGCAGAGTGGGAGACCTGATGAAACAAAAAGAAACTGGGTCAAATACTTTAACTGACTGTAAGCCACTTGACCGCATTGTAAACCATTCATCAGCGCTAGACCTGGAACTCGAATTAAATGATTGGTTCGCTATTTTTCAACCCAGGTCTTGAAATGCCATTAAAATATTGGTTCTCGTAATTTATAACCGTTGAAAGCACGACCTCGCTGAACGCTTTACTATTGAGAAACGTACCTCTCTGCTGCATCTTCTCGCTGTGCATAAATGAAAAGTTAAGGGCTTAAGAGCCAAGTTTTAAGCATTAAAAAGAAAGGTAAAATCTCCTTTTCGAAAACGGGAAGCTCACACTATAGTTAGACTTTATACAGATGCGGCAACAGCAAAACTAATCTTAAACGGAATGTGATATTACTGGTTAAAAAAAAACGGGTTAAAAATACACTAAGACACGTCACTATAAAATACTTTTTCGAAGAGGAGATTTAACAGGTTTTCTTAACATTTTGCCCTGATGGACTACATTTATGCACAGTGCCAAGCTGCAGCAGTGGTACGTTTTTCAAGCATTTGGACAGTCCATCAATGGATGCATCGCTCCTCCCCAGCATAACGTTCAGTGTTCAATCTTCCACATCCACATATTTGAGTCTTCCACATACACGGCACGGTGGCTCAGTGGTTAACACTGTTGCCTCACAGCAAGAAGGTCCTGGGTTCGATTCCCACCTGGGGCACTGTTGGCACCGTGCTCCGGTGGGTTATCGCCCGATCAGGGGCCTTTCTGTGTGGAGTTTGCACGTTCTCCCCGTGTTCGCATGGGTCTCCTCCTCCTCCATGTCCCTGACCACGGCATGGACCCACCACCTGGAATTGGTCCCCGGGCGCCGACAAAGTGAGGGCTGCCCACTGCTCCTGGCTGCCCCTGGAGGAAGGACGGCCAGGATGGGATAAAAGCAGAGACTATATCTCATCGTTCGCCACTCCTGTGTGTGTGTCACCCTCGGCATGTGTGTGGTTAATGTGTGATCAATAAATCATTCTTCTTCTTCTTAAAAGTCAAAAGTCATGAGAGGAAGGCGACGGGTGATGTGTAGAGAAAATGTCAAATGTCAAACCCAGGCAAACTCTTCAAGGTGGATATTTACACCATCCTTTCCAAAACCCTGCCAGATTTTTGGGTCCGATGCCGATCCCGATTTCGGAGACGCCTAGCCCGACCGATTACCGATGTTTTTGATCGATAGTTTGTGCAAAAAGTGCAAAATTTTCTAATCAACTTGAAAAACTTCAATAAATTTGAGAACATTTAACTTATAAGCAAACAAATAAATAAAAATAAACACACAAAGAACTTTTTGATAGATAAAAAATGGAAAAGATTATATTAAATTAATAAAAAATGTATATAATTTTTCCGTGTTCCAGTGAATGCATCATAACTTTTTCCGAGTTTCCCATGAACATAGCATGGCGGGTGTCAGCGTCTAAACGCGAGTGGAAACAAATGGATTTATGACGCCTAGTCGGACTAGTGTAAAACAGACAAGTAAAGTAAATAATAAATATTTTTTTGTTTATTATACATATTTAAAAATCGGGACACATCGGCTGCATAACTACCAATGCCAATGTGGTCAAAAAAGTCAAATAATGGCCAATATATCGGCCAAACCGATATATCGGTCGGGCGGTCATGTGTCGCAACAAATCCAAGCAGCAAAAATTAAGTTAGTTATTATTTAAACACACACATCTGCATACATACACGCACACTCACAGACAAATACAGACACAAATATATACAACGGGGGTTAAGGCAAGTTTGCGGTTTACCAAATTGTTATGCTTCAATGTTCAATGTCAATAAATGTCTCTTCTGCATGAGGTGGATGCGTGTTATTACACTGTTATTACAGTATTACAGCACCAAGTAAACAATCGCCAATTGCAATTCTTTTTATCTCGACACTCAATCGTCAACTAAAATTTAATGACGGTGACGGGCCTGACTGAGACCACATTCCCTCCGATCACCGCGCTCGTAAATCACTCGGGGCCGCCGCCGCCACCCAGGAGACGGAGGTGAAGTCCTACCGTTCCCACGCTGCGCTCCCTCCATGGAGACCCAGGAAGACTCTCCACCAACCCCAGAGGGATGAAGATCACGGAGGGACCGATCAGACCGCTGGTCAACATCAAAACCAGCCGCTCCGTAGCCGCCGACATGGGCGAGTGACCACAGTGAGTGAGAGAGAGCCAGGGTGTGTGTGTGTGTGTCCCACATAGAGTCGGGAGGGCGAGGCAAAGTGGGGCTGTAGCGACGGAGTCACGCACATGGAAAGGGAGCGACAGTGGTGGAACGTAACAAAGTACAAATACTTTGTTCGTGTACTTAAGTACATTTTTTTCCTTCAGTATATTCCATTTCAGGGACTTTGGGCTTTTACTCCACAACAGAGTAAAACAAAACAACATCAAATCTGTACTTTTTACTCCACTACATTTCTTCTTTTTTTTTTAGACTGGATCTATCAAACTGCTCATCACTTTATTGACCCCCCATGGGGAAACCCATCCTCTGCATTTGACCCATCCCAACTATTGAAGGGCGGTGAGCGCAGCCACAGCACGCGGAACCCGGGGACAAGCTCCAGCTGCCTTGCTCAAGGGCGTCGGCGGGAGCGCGACCCTGACGTGCGGGTCTTTTTGGGGTGGAAGGAAACCCGCACGCGAACATGCAGACTCCGCACCCCGTCGGGTTCAAAACCTTCTGGCTGTGAGGCGACGGCGCTGACCGCTGCGACACCGCGACACCGACAGTGATGCTCCAGGTTCCGGTCAGGTGAACGGACCGTCCTGCCCGTGGAGCAGTCCGGTGGATTTGGGTTGTTCGAACGCGCCACCGTGTAACAATCCCCTAAAACTCCGATGTCAGATTTTTGGGTCCGACGCCGATCCCGATTTTGGAGAGGCCTAGCCCACCGATTACCGATGTTTTGGCCGATATTTTGTCAAAAACTGCAGAATTTTCAAATCAATTTGAAAAACTTTCTATATTTGAGAACATTTAACTTATAAGCAAGTAAATAAATAAA
>OMKR01003546.1:11007-24089 GCA_900302355.1 Cyttopsis rosea
GGAGGCGGGATGCGACGAGGGAGGCTGGGGGGACGGCTGGGGGGGAGGCAGCATGGACTGGGGGGTCTGGACCTGCACCGGGGACGGCGAAGACATCATCTGATGCTGCTGCACCTGCACAGATCAGAGGTCAGGAAGAGAAGGAAGGCTGAGTAGCACACAGCAAGATGTAGGACTCAGCCAAGATCACACTTTACAAAACACTAGGTCATTACAGGGTGGAAAAAACACCCTGACACCCTTTTTTCATATGAAGCTTTATAATAAAACATCTCAGCTTTACTTTAAAAAAAATCCCTTTTCACAAAGGGAAAATGAAATTACATATTATCCAGTATTATCCAGTATCTCTTATTATCCATCAGACACAGTTACAGATTGATTCTGATTGACATTTTTTAAAATATAACAGAATATTTCCCACCCAGCAGAGCAATCTGTTTGACAGACCAAGAAACAGGAACTAAATGTGGAGCCAAATCAGGAATTTTAGAAACTTCAGCCAGTCAAGCCAACATAAAAGATTATATTAAGACGGCCAAACACAAGCGATAATAATAATAGTAATAATAATAATAATAATAATAATAATAATTTAAAACACATTATGGCACATGCATAAGCTCATACATGTGCACGCGCGTGCATAAACATGCGTAAACGATGCATGTGCAGTGACACAATCACGTGGCTCTCGGGCCCATTTCTTCCGGTTCTTAGTAGGTTCACGAGTTGAACTGATTGGTGGTGGTACATTTCGGGGAAGATGGGAACCAATGGGGCGGAGTTTGTAGTACTGAACAATGCAACTGGTCAAATGAAAGCTACGTGAAAATCGGCAAGCACCACATTTGCCATTTTTAAATACTGGTAAACAGCTGATTTTACACACACTGCTTATTTGTGGGACTTGTCACTTCTATTTGCTTTTGTGAGAGCCCCGTCCTGTTATCCATGCCCGTATTATTGTACACAGTTATTCATCCTGTAGTGTACAGTATATCCATCTATATTTATATTTTATACCCATGGAGGGGATGGAGGCGAGGGAGTTACCTGAGGCATCTGCTGTCCTGCCAGAGCGGCGGGGTTTGGAGGCGGTATTGTGGGGTTCGGCGCTGCTCGGGGCTGCCGGGGCTGAATTTGCATTCCGGTGCGGATCATCATCTTGGGAGGAGGGAACACAACAGGATGCGTCACCACAGCACAATGCAAACACACACACACACACAGCCTAGGGAAATTGAATACATTTTACCTGATGATTGGTCATACAAATAATTGAAATTAATTGTTAATTTGCTGTTAAGTGTCAATTTGTTCAATCAAGTCTATAATAGTGTAATAATACACATCCACCTCATGAAGAAGAGACATACAGTATTGACATTGAAAACATTGAGTATAAACATTTGGGGAGAGTTAATTTTCCTCAACCCAACTGATGCAAACCCGGCACATTTTATTTGTTGCAACATTCTCACATTGGGTTGAAATGAGTGGTGAGAACAATAAGGTGTCTTCTGGTGGGATCGTGTACGAAACCTGGTGTAGCGAGGATGTAGAGTGAGTTTCAAAGCAATAAAGAAATGTTGTTTTTTTTAAACATGTTGCGTTTTATCAACCAATGTGGACATGAGATTTAAGTCATTAATATCTCAGAGCTTTCACTCGTCCAGCCTACTGCAACCTGAAGCTTGAAGCACGAGTGTGTGTTTGCATACGTTATTTTGTAATTGGTCTGAGCTTTCACACTCAATACAAGTCTTTTCAGAATTCATAAACTTTGTAAACTTCGAGGACTCCTGCCTACCAGCGAAACATTAATTCCATCATTTCCTACTTTATTTTTTCTAAAACTTGATCTTTCTCCCATCCATGAGTTTGAGCTTCCTTTGTCATTTTATTCAAAGCAACATAGTCCAAGTTTTACCAGAGAGATCACGCTTAGAGATCACTTGCATTCGCAACCTTAACAGAGGGTCCGCTCTGAAATAGAGCCCGGCCAATTTATCGGCCATTATTTGACTTTTTTGACCACATCGGGATCGGCAGTTATGCAGCCGATGTGTCCCGATTTTTTAATAAGTATAATAAACAAAAAAACATTGATTATTTATCCTGTACTTGTCTGTTTTACACTACTTTTAAGTTACTCACCAAAATAAGCGCAGAAGTCCGACTAGGCATTATAAATCCATGTTTGTTTACACTTGCTCCACGTGCTGATAATATAAAATATTGCCGTAAAGCAGTTCTGCCGCTGATTTGCGGCAGTCGTTTTCTTTTTTTCTTGGCAGCCGCGACCCATTTTAGCATTTTTTCATATCCGTCCAAGAGAACGATGCCATCCGCGATTGATTAACTAGTGGACGCGTTCTCTGATATTAGGTTAAAATGTGGACACGGCTCTCCGCCGCTCCAAAGCAAGAAGCGATGCTGCGTTCACTGGAACTCGGAAAACTGTAATTTGTTTTGGAAGTGATGCTGCGTTCATGGGAACTCTGGAAAAAAAAAAAGAAACGAATACTTGAATCTTCATATTGAACAGCCAAATCTGATTCGACTGACAAAATTCTGAGTTGGGTACAGCCCTAGTGATCAGATCACGCGATGAATTTGTCATGATGTACAGCCGATATACTGTACCCAAGAGACCACGATGTCTCCAACCCTAGATATAAACTGAAAATTGTATTTAATATCTTTTACATTTTCTTATCTATCAAAAAGTTCTTTGTGTGTTTATTTTTATTTATTCGTTTGCTTAAAATTAAATGTTCTCAAATATAAAAACTTGAATAAAATTTTGCACAAATATCTGTCAAAACACCGGTAATCAGTGGGCTAGGACTCTCTATCGGGATTGGCCAGGCTCTACACTGAAACATGAATACAGAAACTAAAACTGAAAACAATATCCTCCGCTCTTGTTCTGCACACACACACAGGCTTTGCGCTCTTACCTGGCCGGGGACAGTAGAGGCGGCTGCTAACTGGGCCTGCGCTGCTGCCTGTTGGGCCTGCTGCTGCTGCTGCTGCTGTTGTTGCAAGGCTGCTCTGGCCTGGCCACACACACACACAAAGACAACAAGCATGCAAGCAGAGGGGTGTGTAAGCAGGGAGTGCAGGAGCGATAAGTTGAGAAACGTTTTAAACAGAATCCTCAAAACAGAAACATAACGCTGCATTCCAATGAAGTTGGAATTCCGCGTTCATATCTTGCTGTGAAATCTGTTCTTATTTTGTCTTCCATGTCACGTGAAAGAGTGCTTTCTCCATGCTTCACTGTCAGGAAAATATTTTCCATTTCAGGGGCAGCACGGAAGACAGCATGGGGTCCTCCTCTCCACTTAATGCGTCTGTGAAGCTGCTTAGTGGGCCAAGGACCGCTCTAACAGTTTCTAGTGTTTCCATGTCTTTAGGCATCAGGTGCCTTCAAGGAAAGGAGCTAACTTCAAGGTCTTCCATTTCCCCTTCAAGCTCCTCATCATTTTGTTTGACCTGGAAAATGCAGACAAGGTTGTCCGGAGCCTGGACAAGCATGGTGAGACATGGTCCAAGCCTATAGCCTTGCCTACAGCCAGATGAAGGTTATGGCCAAAACATGGTATCCAAGTGTAGCTCTCAAATTCCATTTTGTTGTTAGAGGCATTGTCAGTGGTTATCCCGGCCATTTTTGACAGGTCCAGTCCCCAGTTCTCGGACACCATCTCCTCCAGGGCTTCATGGAGACCGTCTGGTGTATGATCCAAATATAAAGCTGAACATCGTTATATACTGGATTGTGACCGCCATGTATGCATCATCTGCCCTGCTCATCCAGATGTCAGTGGTACAAGCTAAGAAAGGCTGGCGTGTGAGTTATGCCTGAATAACATTCCTGGTCTCAGTGTACAGCTTTGGGATTTCATTATACATTAAATAATTTCTCCCAGGCATGTTGGATTTTCTGTCCAACACACACGCATGCACAACACGCACAAGGTTCCGGAATCCACTTTTCTCGACTGTATATATTGGCACCTGATCAAGACAGATAAACTCAGCTACTGCTCTGTTCAATCTTTTTGCATCTTTTGAGTCATACTTTCTATGGTTTTCAAAACATAGCTGGAAGGGCTGGAAGGTGCCTTAACTGGGTGGTTACCGATTCTGCTGGCATCTGTTTGTGTCTGGGGGGGGGATGAGATGGATAAATTATGCTATTGTTTCAATACTTTAATATTTCAGTTTTCAGTTGGATAGCCTATGTAGATTGTAAGCTACTTTTGAGAGAATCTGTTCTCATGAATTGCCATTTTTAAATCAAATTTGAAACTAGAAAATGCACTCAGTAGAGTGCAGACCTCCACCAAGGTGTATTGAGTCATTTGTGTTCAGTCTACTTTAGTGCACTAGTGTGCAGGCTAATAATCCTGGGTTTGAGCTTCATCACCATGAAGTGCCAGACTTTAATGTCATTTATGTTTATAATTTTCATGCTCAATAAAATTGTAGTTTGTGTGCTGTTAAGTGTTTTCTTGTTTTTTTTCCATATATGGAGGTGTTTTTAATTAATAATTCTTGTAAATAATTAGATCAAAGTCATAATGTTATTAAAGCTTTTACATGGTATGCAGTAATCTGATGTCCCCTATACTTGAGTTTGTGATTTCTTTGATAGTTAACATGATGTTTGCAACCAGATATCACTTACTAAACAGCGTCATGACTCAATACACCTCCTTGGCAGAGGTCTGCGCTGTACTGATTTTCTAGTAATATAAATAATTACTGACAAAAATGTACATGCCATGATTACCATTACCAGTACTGATAAATTGATCATTTATAACTGGGGTTGTTGATCTGCATACTTGTGAACGCCTGATTTTTAGCAGGTTATGGTAATGTTAACGCTACCAGTGTGAACATTGTGTTTGCATATAGAGATGTTTGCCACATTTGTAAGTTAGCTAAAAAGCTAAAGCCAAATTAAACACTTATCATTGCTCTTAATTGCCTAGTCAAACTCCAATGGTGAAAAAGGTGCTTGTCACAAAATAAATCACACTTATCATCACATTCTTTGCCAAGTCCCTTGGATTGCGTAGTTTTAAAACATCTTTTACAGACGGGCTTTGCGGTGTCTGTAGGCTTGCCCTGACTGTCGGCTATGTAAGCAAAATAATTCCATATTTCCTCAGTGCGTCTGCTTTGTTGACAAGCGCACTAACGATACTTGCCGCCACGCCGCTCATTCTGTCATCATGAAAACTGCAGCATGCACATGAGGGAAAAAAAAAACGTTGGCACGCCCACTATGCTTGCAAGGAGTGGAAGCAGAGTGTTACACACAAACATGGGCCATGGCACATCGACGCAACTCATAGGAAATACGGCTCTTATTAAAACACTGTCATTCTAAAAGTACCGGTCCTAATAAAATGAGGTACAGTACCGCTTTTAACAGCAGGGTATTGCGATACGGTGAGCATACGGAGGAACTTGGGTATCTCGGCTTGTCGGGTGAGGGTAAAAAGGAGCACAAGATTGACGGATGAGTCGGATGGGTGCAGCATCGCAAGTAATGCAAGCACTGTACCGAACTATGATCAGCATCATACCATTATCTTGGTATCATAGGCAAGTGTGTCAATATACCACCAATCTTTATTTTAACCCTCACCAAAGGTCATTTGGGTTCCGACTGAAAAAATATGGTCATGGATACAGGATGGCTGAAATGAGGTTCCACTGCAGGGTTACTGGGCTCAGCCTTAGAGATAAGGTATGAGCTTGGTGATCTGGGAGGACCTCTGCTCCTCCGCATTGAGAGGAGCCAGTTGAGGTGGAAGCCGGACGGAAACCACTCCTTAGTAAAAGGCAGCCTGCTTGGAGTTTGCCAAAAGGCACGTAAAGGACTCTGACCATGAGAAACAAGATTCTCTGGTCTGATGAAACTAGGTTGAAATCTTTGGCCTGAATGCCAAGCGCTATGTATGGAGGAAACCAAGCACGAAACATGGTGGTGGCCGCATCATGCTGTGGGATGTTTTTCTGCGGCGGTGGAAAGATGAACGCAGCAAACGCAGAGATCCTCGATGAAAACCTGCTTCAGAGCACTCAGGACTGCAGACTGGGGCGAAGGTTCACCATCCAACAGGACAACGACCCTAAGCACACTGCCAAGAAAACACAGGAATGGCTTCGGGACAACTGTGAATGTCCTTGAGTGGCCCCAGGGCTCCAGACTGCACCCAAAATGGTCGCATATGCGATCATTTTTTGAGAGTGTGCGAGCGGCGTTCAAATAAATAAAAAAAAATTGTAAAATACTAAGCGTGTTATCAATAAAACTGAAAGTGCTCCGTCCGCACGCACAGCAGAGTCGCATATAAGAGAGTTTGTCATTGCACTTTGTTGTATTGTTGTTGTGTTTTTCATTTTTAAATAATAATGATCCAACTTTCCAAGCATTCGTGTTGTTCAAAGTAAGGGGAAGATGTAAAGATCTAACAGTGTTGTGTCGTTCGCGAACGATTCAGGTGAACAAACTGAACTGAATCACTTCCTGAAACGCTCCGTTCATCAGTCAGTTCAGTTGAGCTCTCAGTCAGTTGCGTGCGAACGGGGTTCTGAATCACGTTCACTTGCACTCAGTGAGTGTATCCCTACAGCGAATGCGAACCCGTACTGCAAACTAATCACTGATTTGTCACTGTGAATGAATCACTGATTCGTTCACAGCGATAGTCACTAACATTTAACGTTACTGTGCGTAGTGCCGCATGCGCACACACACGTTACTGTTTTGAAAAGAGGACAGCTATTGAATGATTGGTGATTGCACATTTAAGTTCATATTTTCTTCTTAATATTTTTTAAATGTACAGAATTGTTAATAGTTTCAATTTGTATTATAATGTGTTTTTATTCTAGATGTAGGCTATATTATCTTAAGTTTAACTAGTTTCCTTATTGAACAAATTAAGCACCGTGCGTAATGGGGACACATCAAATTTGCAAATATTAAGTCTCGAGTCACTGTCAATCTTTACATCAATGCAAAACTATGGTATGCAAATTAAGACATCAGCATGAAAGGTCATTAATACCATGCTGTACCAAAAAAGAAAAAAGGATGTGACCAAATCATGTGCTGGTGCGACCAACTTCGCACCAGTGCTACCAGTGGAAAGCTTAGTCTGGAGCCCTGGGCACAGCCAAAGCCCGGACTTGAACCCGATTGAACATATCTGAGGAGACCTGAAAATGGCTGTGCACCGACGCTCCCCATCAAACCTGACAGAGCTTGAGAGGATCTGCCAGGAAGAATGGGAGAAACTCCCTGAATACAGGTGTGCCAAACTTGTAAGCATCATTCCCAAGAAGACTTGAGGCTGTCATCGCTGCCAAAGGTGCTTCAAGATGCTTCAAGTACAGAGTAAAGGGTCTGAATACTTATGTATGTTTTGCTTTGTCATTGTGGGGTATTGTATGTAGATTGATGATAAAAGTGAATTTAATCCATTTTAGAATAAGGCTGTAACATAACAAAATATGAAAAAAGTAAAGGGGTCTGAAAACTGTCCGTATGCATTGTATAATACACTTCTTTTACTATTATCCAAACTCATAACAGTTCATGCAATAGTAGGATGGATATGTTTTGTTACTTAATCCAAGGACTGGTGTGCTCTTTACCTGCAAGGCTTGCATCTTGAGATGCTGCTGCTGCTGGCTGAGGGAGTTGATGGGTACGTGCTGAGCGGGGGGCATCTGGGCACCTAGAGACTGGGGCACCATGCCAGGCTGCTGCTGCTGGGAGTGAGGGGGCATCTGCCCCCCCTGGGGCTGTGACTGGGCCTGCACCATGTGCTGGATGGACTGCGCTTGGGCTTGGGCCTGGGCCTGGGCCTGGGCCTGGGCCTGAGCCTGGGCCTGAGCCTGGGCTTGAGCCTGGGCCTGCGCTTGGGCCTGCGCTTGGGCCTGCGCTTGGGCCTGCGCTTGGGCCTGGGCATGTTGCTGTTGGAGCTGCAGTTGGACTATCTGCTGCTGTTGCTGCATTCTTGATGGGAGCATCTGGAGACAGGTGATAAAGAGTAGGATAGCACAAGTGAATGAGAATGGAGACAAAGGCAAGTTTGTTGGAAAGTTTGTATTCTAATCAAATATTCAACTGCCTATTAAGAGATCCATCACAAAGAAAACAATTTGTTAGTATAGTGAACTCTAACTCGCTATTATTCTTAGTTTGGTCAGAATATTATGTAATTACTCCCAGATATTTACCCTGACCCTAACCACACCAAAACCACATTTAAACATCTAACCTAATAAATATAAACATTTAGTATCGTATACCGAAACATAACTATTTCTAACCTACTACCAAAACCATTTTTAACATGTTCCTGATAATAACTACAAAAAAAATTTATTATAGACATTATAGAAATACAAATTAATTTCCCCTGCAATAAGGAGAATGGTGAATTAGGATGTCTCACTAATTACAAATCATGCAAACTCCTTGGGCATTCCTACTCTAAATAGGAAAGTTGATTTTTCGCGAACCTGGTTCTGTTGCTGCTGATTCTGGGCTGCCTGCTGCTGGTTCTGGTGGTGCTGCTGCTGCTGTTGTTGCTGCTGCTGCTGCTGCTGCTGCTGCTGCTGCTGCAGCTGCTGCATCTTCAGTTGCTGCTGCACCTGGAACTGCTGCTGGATGGCAGCGTTCTGCTGCTGCTGCATGGCGTTCTGCTGCTGCATGGCATTCTGCTGCTGCTGCTGCTGCTGCATGGCGTTCTGTTGCTGCTGCTGCATGGCATTCTGCTGTTGCTGCTGCTGCATGGCGTTCTGCTGTTGTTGCTGCTGGGCCTGTTGGAACTGCTGGAACTGGATGGACTGCTGCTGCTGCTGCTGCTGCTGCTGCTGCTGCTGTTGAGCCTGTACGATCTGTTGCATCTGCATCTGGCCTGGCCCTCCTACTACAAGGCGGATGAGAGACAGGAGAAGAGAGACACAGGAGAAGAGGGAGAGAGAGACACAGAGAGGGACAGGAGAAGAGAGACAAAGAGACAGAGACATCCTACAGCTGAGAACCCGTCAGTTTGGCCTTGCAGATTTCCTGACTGGTCTTGAAAATTATGTTTGAATTTAAAGCGATATGAAAGTTTTGTAAATTTGAACGTACATGTTCTTTACCTCGAAGTCCAAATACTGACACTCATCTTTACCAGTAGCTTGTCAATAAAGGACTGTGGTACAATGTAGGATATCAATTATCAATAAAGGGACTAGTTTAGTACTGTGGTGCGAGGTTCACCAAGAGTGAAATAAAAACACTTACAAGTCAGTGAGTGTGTTGAAGAAAACATTTCTTCATTGGTTTACAGACCGTATCATAAAAATTAAAATCAAAGGCTGTCGCAAGTAAGCAGAAGTCATCCGGGTCAAAAAGGTCCTCTCCAAAATTCTGACGCAACTCTATCCCTCTCCTGTTCTTATATTGTTAAGGCCAATTTAGGGTACGTCAAAACACCATTGGAGCTACGCCGGAGCTACTTCCGTTCCTTGCGTAGGATTGTGTAGGAACACCGCCGTAGACACCGCAGAGGGAATACCGGCGTAGTTAACGCTGAGCCATGTCGCGGCATTTAGTCCCCTAAATTTGGGTTAATTTCATATAAAGCAATAAAGTCATGTGATAAGTTTAACGACGATTTTAAGCAGAATACATACGTTTGGTGCGCGCTTTGTGCTGTTGGGTCAGCTTGCTAAACAAGAGTTGCTGAGCAGCGGCTCTCACTCATTCTTAGGTGTGGGCCCCGAATCCCGGTCCCAAATGATAAAAATGGAGTATTGATAGGCTCCGATGTAACCGGCTCTGCTATCGGTATGGGAGAGATTATGGAAATGTATATTCTTATTAATTGAGGCTACATAAACGTTGCAAACGTTATCTTGCAGCTTTTATCTCTCCAACCCAGTTTTAAAACTCGCATTAAGATGCATTTCTTCTATTCCCGAGTCAAAACAATAGCCAGAGGAGAGATCTCTCCTCTCTTTCACTCTCTCCGAGCCTGTCTTTCATGCGTGGGGGGGCGGTGCCGGCTCCATCTGCCCACACACACACACACACACACACACACACACGAGGAGAGGTGTTCGCTTCACATGTTCTGTGTGATATAGGGCTGGCCGGAATGCCATTACAGACTTTGATTATTCTTTGCAGTTTGCGAACAAATATATGAATATTTGCTTTTAAAAATCCTGGTTCAAAACAACAGTCCACGATAACTGATCATGACCCAAAAAAACTTCCAATTGTCAGCTCCCCCTTGCACCTTATCAGTGCAGAAGGCACCGCAGGATAAGAGAAAAAAAGTTTATTGACATGTGGTTGGATTGGGCCATTTTCTGCGGTAACAATGCAGTAATTGGTCAAAATTACAAACCCACTTTTAATCAGACCCCTTTATGCGCTAAAGGTGCGGGTTATTATGCAAATTCTCACATAATATGCACTGATTGGTTGATTTTGCATTGAATTATGCGATCGCAGAATCCTGGAGGGATTGAATAGGATTGCTTGTTATTACTTTTACTCTTACTGTTATTACTATTTTGCCACTTGATCCATTTTCCATTGCAGTAAAGGTAAAGTAATTTCAACCTGGTTCACACTTTTGTATTCTGACTACAGTCAGAATTATAGTTTTGAGACTCAAAAGCAGTAGAAGATAACACTTTATTAATGCCAGGGACCGATAGCGGAGGTAGCCATGCAAGGTACCAAATTATTTATGGCGAGCAGTAAAGTATTCAGTGTCTCACAGACACATTGTAATGCTGCTGGGAAGAGCCGGGCATCAAACCAGCAATGCTGCAATTTCCAGGTGACCCGCTATACCCCCTGAGCCACACTGTGAACCAAAAGCAGAAAAATAGAAAATCCTTCTCCACACAGCGACCACAGAAGCTTCTGGTATAAATGAGGAACAGTATATTGACTCTTATTAAGCTAAGGAACATAGACACTCTCTGCATATAGTTTTAAGTCGGAACTAGGGGCATCTCTTCAGCAGGCAGATTTTGGTCAGTGCTCAAGTATGTGGGCCAAACACAGCCAGCATCCACTGTTAATGATCCGCACTCAAACACACACCACATGGAGGAAACACACTCACTGGCTTGCGGGTTTCCAGCCACCCCTGCCATGGCATGCTGGCCTATCTGCATCTGCCCCATGGCCCCCATGCCACCCATCGGCGCACCTGGGGGACGAGGCCCCATGCCAATGCCGCCAGGGCCCCCTCCAACCCCTGTCAGGTTAGTCAGGGCATTCATGGGATCTAGCAAAAGGGTAGACAACAGACAATATTACGCAGCTCCAACATGCACCGCAGAAATCATGTGAGTTCAGATCTAGAAGTGGACAGTTCACGGCAAAGAAAGGTAAATAAATGAAGAGGAAAAACAAACAAAGAATACCTAGAAAAACAGACCACTTACCTGGACCCCCGTGTGCCTTCTTGTCTGGAAAATCAAGACAAAATACCCATTAGTAATTACTGCCAAGCTATTGAATATAAAACATATATATATAAAACTATAAAAGTCTGTTGCATCAAATGCCTTGCTGCCGTGCTTAATATTGAGAATGTGAAATGTAGTTGAAATTATAGCTTTTATTCACTTCAGCTGGCTGTAGAAAATACAATTAATTTTGCTAGTAGAGACCGATAATAACAACATATAAAATGCACATGAAAGGCAGATACTCACGAATCTCTCTGAAGTGTATGATCAACCTTGCAACCAGAGACAAATATTCCTCCTAGGGAGCAAGGGAGATGGTTTGACCAACGAGACTCGCCAAATCCTAACTAATACACTGAAAGGGCTCATATATTAGTTAATAATACAGAGTGAAACAAGTAGGAAAGCCTTTTACTTGTGCAAAATGTGCCGGATGCACATCTCTCTGTCTTACATTTATCTTATCTTTCAAAACACACTTACTCTTGATTTGGCTTTGACATAAACATGGTTCTCCATGTCATTGCTGGACTTGGTGTGTGCAGTTCCAGCTTTTCTCATTGCTTCCTCACTGAAAGAAGTGGAGAGGTGTTTTCAAAACACTTTAGTCCATTTTAGCAATCTCACCGAAATGTGATGGAGATCAGAAAGAGAGTTTGTTCCCCCCCAGTGACATGGCCGGGGAACCACATGTTGGCCAGACACCAATTAATCTGTACACACCAATTCGATATAGACTTCAATATTTAGACTGTATCTTTATATTCATCTGCAATATATGAATCAATATTAGAGCCGCAGCTAACGATTATTTTCACTAACGATTAATCCGTCGATTATTTTCTCGATTAATCGATTAGTTGTTTTGCCCATAAAATGTCAGAAAACACTGAAAAATGTCGATCGCCGTTTCCCTAAGCCCGAGGCGACGTCCTCGAGTGTCACGTTTTGTCCATTTGGAAATTTTCTTCTTCATTAAAGAACGACTCAAAACGATTAATCGATCATCAAAATAGTTGGCGATTAATTTAATGGTTGGCAACTAATCGATTAATCGTTGCAGCTCTGATCAATGTATAGACTGTATATTTATATCCACCTGCATTGCGCGCCTTGTACAGCACACTGCACATTACTCTAATTCCCTGTTAAACCCTGTACATACTGTAAATAAAAACATGTAGTTTGATTATAGATTTGTTCTTGCTTATATTCTTGCCTGCATCATTTTTGGCTTAAATTTATATATTTTTTTAACTTTTCTTGTATACACTGCATTTGTTTAACGTGCTTAGATGATCTTATTTCCTACTGGAATTTGCCCTTTTCTCGTTCCAATGCAAAAAACAATCTTTAATTTTGAAACCTAGACGACCTTCCACTGCAGATCTGATCACCATGAGTGACCGTTATGACGTCTTCTAGCTTGGACGCTTCGATTCCGTGAAGGGTCGAATTAACCCTGGGGCGCCCCGGTGGCTCACCTGGTAGAGCGCGTACCACTAAGGCTAAGTCCTTCCCGCAGTCGGCCCGGGTTCGAGTCCGCCCCGAGG